>OY796658.1:58603220-58841938 GCA_963680705.1 Rhagium mordax | reverse complement strand
ATATCAAAATACCTTGCGAGTAGAGTAGTAATGGCGGAGCTGGGTCTCCCCCCACCCTTTTTTTTTTGTGGTGGGGGGTAACTAGGGTAATTCGAGTAATGTAGGTAATTAGACTGATGTAATTGCAATAGAGGTAATTAGAGTATTGCAGGTAATTAGCCTGATGTAGTTGCAATAGAGGTAAGTAGAGTAATGTGCAGTAATTAGACTGATGTAATTGCAATAGAGGTAATTGGAGTGGTGCAATGCAATTGTAGTTGTAATTAGTGTATGTACCAATATGTGTATGAGTACTCCAAGTAGTGGTGGTGGGGTAGCTCAGCTAGACTGCTATAAAGAAGATGTAGTCGCAACACAAAATCATTTCTATCGTGTTCTATCGTGAACCATCTACAGCTAACAAATCAGCCTAGTGCAGTCAGTGACTTCAGTTATTTCAAGTGAGCAATATCTTATATTACTCTTTATAATTCTTTCATTATATTCATTTTAAATATGGCAATTTCCGAAGTTGACTTATTAGCACTTAATGAGCTAATAAATCAAGATATGCAGGTTTTAGAGCAAAGATCCATTTCAGCGTTAATTTTAAATAAACCTTATATCATAAAAAAAATATCTTTGGTTAATACAAGATTTGGAAAATCAATCATAGTAACTTTGTTTGAGGAAAGTTCAATTACGACTTTTAAATCATTTTTACCGAAACGGTTTGTGGAAATTATATGTGAGAACACTATCGATAAAATAAATTCGTCAAATGGTAAAGTTACATTGACATATTTAGGACAAAGTTCTCCAGCTTATCCTGGAGCAAAATCTAGTCCATTAATAAGTTTCGGTGTTTAATTCTCAAACAAAAATAATCGTAAAGTATTTAAGTTAGCTAAGTTTAAGTATTAAGTAGAAATGGAATATTGTGGAAGAATGCTAGGAGTATTATAGAATAGTATCACTTGTTAGCCTATAAAGATTCTGATATATCTAAATTGACATTTGTACAACATATTTTTACTTCGTGTACACCAATAGCTCAAACGTAAGTCCATTTAGTGCTGTTTTTTATGTATTTTTTTACATTTCATTTTTTATTTGTAGGTACGCAGCAAAGATGTGGATGCAATATTCAACCCAAACATGGACCCCTGCAGAAGACATTAAATCTGCCATTGAGAGATTGTCTTGTAAACTAGATGACTTAATAAGGGATGCATTGGTTTCATTAAATTATGATATGAATATCTGCTTCGACGCTGAAGAAGTTCGACGGGTTAAAGAAGCTTCTAAAGCGTATAGCATTGGTGTAAATCTATGTGGTAGATATTCCCGTGGCTTCTTAAATTTGGATGAGTTTTGTGAGCATATGGACAGAGTGGAACTAAAACATTTTCTATACGAGATAATGGAGTACCTACCTAAGAATATTATTGAAAAATATCAACTCGACCAGTCTGATGTAGAAGATAACAATGTAGATACATAAATAATATTCATCTTCTATTGTCATATTTATTACACCAAATATTGTATGTATCTGTAGTAAACAATATTCTGTATTTTATATTATATTATAAAACTGAATAAATAAAATACACATTAAAAGATTACATTCATTTTATTTCATATTTCTTATTACACAACAAAAAATACAATCATAGTATAATTAGAACAGTTTTTATTTTAATTTTATATTTAATTCTACAATTACATTCTGAGAAAATAAACAGTTGCAAGTACATCATGATTATTGTTGATAAAATTATCCAGATATCTTGATAGAAATAGGTTGCACTACTTAATTCCACAATAATAAATATTTTCTTTTTTTACTTGACATCGAGAAAACCATTCTGAACCGAGCCATCTAATGCGTTATAACTTAAATATGTATCATGAAGTATAAGTGCATACACTCGAGTTTGTTCCGGAAATTTCGCTTTTCGTGTTTCAAATTCTATTTTTATGTCGACAGTAGATGATTTCACTGCAACAGGTTGGTGTGAACAATCAATGACAAACAAAGGATTCTTCCTGAATTCCCCAAGATCCATCATGGGTTCGCTCATATCTTTATCATAGTAACTACGTTGGAAGTTCTCATAAGCATAATATGCTGCAGAATCGAGCTTCTTATCGAAATCTAAATTCCAACGTTCATATGGATATACTTCAGAGTTTAGAAATAGTCGAATATTATTTATGTCTGCGTGTTTGAACTGTGTAACATCCTTTGTTCTATCATTGGCCTGATCAGTGCCTTGAAAGCCAAGAAGGATGAAAAGTGGGCTTTCAAGACGGGTGGAGAGTTTAAGAGCCCATATGTCATAGGTAGTATCGCGTAGACAGGGAAGCTCATAAAAATCCCACGCACGGTAGACCATCTTAACTTTGGTATTATTACCACTTTTATTAATTCGATTCAATAATTTTAACTTTTGTCGATCTTCAGGTACAATGTGCCTTATCTTCCACTCAATTTTGCTGATTTCCAACTCTGCATCAACCTCACCGATATAGGAGTCTTTAAATGAGCGTGCAATTATCATAATTAATTCTTGCTTCACATTCAGAATGCCTTTGGTATAATCTTCTGCAAAACCCATAAGGAACTTAAGGGGTAGTTTGCCACTGAACACGTGACTGGCGGTATCTAAAATATCTTGTCTCTTTTCAGTGAGACCCCAACCTGTTGTTATTAATGAGCGTGCATGCGTTTGCCCATACGACACCATAGTTTTCATTGTGGTAGTAATACCAGGTCTTCTGACTACTGCTACTTGTTCACCACCCATTTCCAGTCGTATCTCTTCAAAGAGAAATGCTAGTGCATTATTGGATAAATAACAACGCTTTGTGGTGTCGCTAGGAGTAAATTTTCCCTCTATGTATATATAACTTTCTGAAATGTCGAGTATAACATCTTGAAAATTGATGGGAATACGTATTTCATCATAGTTTCTGTAATATGGGGATCCATATGGTTTATATGTATGCTCATGTAGGCTAACTAGGGAATGATCTAACACAGGTTCATCAAACACCTCAAGTTTGTCACTAGTTGCAGTAGCCACCATTATTATGACCAATTTTTCGCAGTTTTAATCCAATAGATTTTAAAAAGGCTTGATCCTCAGCTGACAATCTATGTCTTAACTGTTTAAGGTATAGACTTTGAATGAATTGCTTTCCACATCTCCCTTTCTTTTTATCCATACTGTTGTTCGCTACAGTATCATACTGATGGTGATGTACTTGCTGTCGCTGTTTATATCTAAAACCCATTTGGTTGGTGATATCCGACTTTCTTCAATTCTAGCCTTACAATAATTTTCTCACCTCGAAAATCGATCAAATCACCGTTGTCGTCCAGTATGCGTAGTGTGATGTTGTCTATTAACTGACACCCTTTAGGTCTAACAGGTAAATATATGATATTTTTGGGTTCTCTAGTAAGTTTGTAGCCAGGCTCAACGTCTATGTCAAATTCAAAGAGAGTGTGTGACTCTTCTGCATTCAGATAAGCTCCAGAAATAATATTGCAATCTACGCGTATCATCCTTACTTTCATAATATCAACAGGCTGTGTTGATTCGTAATTTTTATTTGGTTGTAAATATATTTGTCCAAATCCCAACAGACTTCCTATTGAATTTGGTTGTCTAAAATCTACTTCATACTTTGACAAAATCTCGCACTTTAAGGTATTGTTGTTTGCCCTTAAAGTGAATATTTGCGTGTAATCCTTTCCATCAATATTCATAGCTTTCAACATTGCAGCATAGATTTCATCAATTTCATAAGCCCCCAGAGGTATGTGAACAGTAGTGAATGTATCTTTAGCACTAACCCTATATTGGAAGATGTTATTTGTTTCATCCACATTGTATATGGAGTTGTAAGAGTAGAATCCAATTAAACCTAACCCATGACGACTGCTCCTATCCAGTTCAATGGGTGGATCAAAGTTGACACTTAGCTCACTTAAGCGGCTCGTTAGTGTGAACGTGTACGACATGACTGATATAATTAAATTGTGTTACCCAATTTATTGTGGATTACAGCAATAATGGTATAATTTCCTCTTCTTAGAAGTTGATGGTAATATATTTACATTGTTATTGGATGCCACATTTACATCGTTTACCTTACAATAGCAGCAAAACATTTTTCTAGGTGTTGGACCATCATTTACGTCAACATTGCTTTCATAATCATTAAGGTAATGTTCTGTACAATATTGATATTTTAATATATCGACATCGTTCTGAAGATGTGTAGGTAGCTTATCCCATACTAATGCAATTTCATGTGAAGCCAACCCAATCATCACCTCTTTGGGCATATCTGCTAGTTGTTGTTTGCTCATCTTCAACAGACTACGCAAACGGGAGAATGCAATTAGTGAGTGACCCATTCGCTTGATACCTTCTCGATCTATTGCTGGGGTCATAGATTTCAGTTCCATGGCGTTTTATATTTGTTTCGTAGAGAGAAACTTTAAACACAAATGTCCACACAACACTGTGTTAAAATTCTGTACACGTTTGTAGTTATAGAATATTTGGTTGGCCCTCCTTGAATCGTTATTGAAATATGTAACTAATTCTATAGGTGGGGGTAAGTCGCCAAAACTATCAAAATAATTTACTAAACTACCTCGTTTTTTATATGCCACCCAATGTGTCCCAGGACCATATATACTATCCAAATTGATTATTGCGGATTCATTGTAATGTGGCCCATGTCTTGGTAGTGAGTCACGCATAAATACACCTCGAAAGTATGCTACCTTCATTTTATTAGCATAATATTTAAGATCAATGTCGGTAAGAGGTCTCCGAGGTAGGGAGTCTATTAGTTTTTTGAATTCTGTTTTAGATAAAGACCCATCCCCTTTCGGTATGGCTTCATATACATCCCCTTACCACTTTTCATAGCTATTGCTTCCATACTTCTGTTGTGCCGATTTGCTTCAGCTAATTCTTCTCTACCCTTTTTCACATCATTTACAGCTTTAGCAATACCAGCAGCCGTACCAGCCAAACTACCCAATGCAGATAATCCAGCAAAAATGGGTATTAGAGGTAAAATACCACCAACTTTTGGAATTGGTATAATTCGAGGTGTTTGAATATTGCGTTTTCCACCGGCCTGTTTTATATATCGACGTGCAGCTTTTAGAGCAATTTCAACCACCTTCTTTTGGTCTTTTACTTTTTTGCCTCCAGCATTTCGCAGTGTGTCACGCACTTTTCGTACTATCCCAGATCCAAACGCTGTCTTTTTAACATTCTTCTTACCTTTCTTTGTTTTCTTGATGATTCGTTTCCTTATTGGATTGCGAGATATTGTTGAATTACATCCCATACCAAGACGTTGTTTTCCCTTCATTATAGTTGTGACTAACCAAGCAGCTGCCTTTTCTCCACGTCCTGCGTCTTTGGATTTCACCCGTTTCCACGCAGCCTGTTCAAGCTGATAGTCTGCTTTATGGCGGGCTGCTTGATTACTGCTATTTTTGTCGTATGCAATATCGTGTTGCTTACACGCTTTATCGAGCTGATTTATGCCAGAATCACCTCGTGCTAACCTTTTATTTAAATCTGTGCCTGGACCACAAAATTGATAACCTGGCAAATGCAACTCGACGGGGAGCTTATTAATCAGGGAATTAACTAATCCTCCACCGCGCTTCGTACGTTTTTCACGTGTGTATCGTATCGTAGAAACCATTTAAATAAGAGTTGTAAATCACACATCTACTTATATAACATTTAGCCGCGGTACAATGCACATTGTGAAACAGAAACAAACGCTTTCTATAGATAATTTGGATGAAAAAGTTGGGCGTGGGTTAAGTGCTGATAATCGCCATGGACCACTACTACCTTCAACTGTACGTGCCCTCATAATAGGACCCTCGAATTGTGGGAAAACAAATGTCTTAATATCTTTGATCACGCATCGTTTAGGTTTACGTTTTTTAAATATTTACCTATACTCAAAGTCTATAAATCAACCCAAGTATGAGTATCTACGTAATGTATTAGCGCCGATTGAGGGGTTAGGATTTTATACATTTAGTAATGGTACGCAAATAGTGGAACCATCCGAGGCAAAGCCAGAGTCTGTGTTTATATTTGACGATGTAATATGTGAGAAACAAGATGTTATAAGGGGATATTTCAGTATGGGCCGACATAGAAATGTGGATTGTTTTTATCTTGGCCAGACATACTCTCGAATCCCGAAGCAGCTAATAAGAGACAATAGTAATTTAATTGTTGTCTTTAAACAGGACGACATGAATCTGCATCACATCTTTTCCGATCATGTGTCACCTGATGTAACGTTTACAGTATTTCAAAATATGTGTGCAAAGTGCTGGAATGACAAATATGGATTTCTAGTGATTGATAAGGATAGAGAAGTACAAGGTGGGCGATATAGAAAAGGGTTTGATAGCTTCATATATCCATAATGCATTTTATTAAAAACTTCACTTGAATTACATACGTCGTTAGGATTACTTCGTTTACGTATGCGCTAAGATGAAGGTTACCAAAGATAATAAAAAATATAACAATCTTGCACATCCCAGTAGCGAAATAACACTCAAGCGACAGCTGATTGAGGCAACAGATGCTGTGCGGAAGAAGTTTAACTATATCAAGAACAAAGATATGGAGATGCACGTAACACTTGAAAAGATCTACCAACCGATAACTGAACCTTTAAATGTTATATCTTCAGCAGCAGAGAACAAATCTCATATCCAACAATTACATTCAAAACCATCATCATCAAGGGTGTCCACCCAGAGGGCTGTATCATGGGAGAGTGCTTCTGAAGAAGGATCCGATAAGTATGTAGGTGGTGATGATGTTCCACATTATATCCCCATTATGGAAACACCACCATCGTCAATAAGAACAACCCCTGTATCCGAAACTTCTCCAGCTAGTAAACTAGAAAAAAGACATGAGGTTGTAAAAAGACATATACAAAATTTAAAATCTGGTGATTCCAAGTATGATAGTTTATATGGAGTGCGTGTAGATCCCAAGACAGGCAAACTGCTGATGGGCAATGCCGAAATACGTTTTTCCCATGGAAATATTACGCTATGGTATGGCAATAAGAAACTTGGCGTGTATCTAGGTAGTCCTAAATTGTACGATCTAATATTTCTAAAACGCCCAACAATTTTAGATGATAATAGAGAGGGTGTTCTCGATGATGAATGGAGTAAGATATATGGAGAAATACTAAGAAAAACAAAGGCACCTTACAAAAAATTCGATGTAGCGAATGGCTATAACACTACTAAGCGTGGAAAATTTCACAAAATTATCAAACCATTAACATCTTCTACAATTGCGACACGATCGTCAACAAGTGGTCACGGCTTAAAACGTGTACCTACCCACAAATTGTACAGAAATAAAGATAAAGAATATATTTTTTGGAATAAACCCAGCGAACTCGTGGATCGTCTACGTCTACTATGGAGTTCGAAAATAGCGGGAAATAACAACCACGACAATGAAATAATAGAAATAATATCAGAACTTAGGGAAGAAAAAATAGTGTATTAAAGATGAAATAAAACATAGTATCATTATACTTAATAAGTATTATATAGTCTGCAATTTATAAACCGCATCAGATGCAGTCAGAAATGTCTACTGTAAACACTATCGACAAATTTGGACGCAGCAAAAGAATTAGTGCGAGTAAGTTAATAGCCCATCGTGGATTACCTGGCGTGGGTTTTAAACTTACCAGAGATAATCACTATGATATTGAAAATAAGCGTTTAAAAAATTTAGGGGAACCTGTCGATGATCAAGATGGTGCAACATGTAATTACGTTAACAAGCGTCTACAAACAAATGATGAAAATGCTGCCAAAGCTATTTTTGATACAACCGATGTAATTATTGGGGAAATGAAAAAATATGTTGATGTGGGACTTATAAGAAGTGGAGAAGAAAATCGCGCTATTTTCAATAAACAAAATAATGAGATGATGCAGAAAATGAAAATAGAAATGAGGAAATATGTTGATAAAGCAATTTCTGAAGTTAAACGTTCGGCCATAAACAATCGCAATACTTTAATCACTAGAATCTCTAAATTAGAGCATATTGCCACCGAACTCCAACCAAAGAAGGTGCAATCCGGAGGCCTAGCATTTCCACCAGAACTAATGCCTGAAGTTGATATATAGCTGAAGACAATTTTATAATGGAGGTTAGCAGCGAAAAATTACAAGTTGTTAACGAGTTACATAGAAATGCTCGACGAAATTTTCGTAGAAGGCGAACCATAATTAAGGGGTTTGGTGATTTGTGGCAAGCAGACCTAGCTGAAATGCAGCCATACGCTGATAAAAATAGAGGGTATCGTTATATTCTTGTAGTGATTGACTGCTATTCCAAGTACGTATGGACCAAACCTATTAAAAATAAAGCAGCTGTAGAAGTTACCAAGGCTATGCAGACTATTATTCAAGAAGCAAATTATTCACCGAGAAATTTACAGACCGATAATGGTACTGAATTCTATAACAGAAAGTTCTCCGCATTAATGAAGCGGCACGAAATTAATCATTATTCTACGTATAGCACAAAAAAAGCAGCAATTGTTGAGCGAGTAATCCGCACATTAAAAAATTGGTTGTATAAAGAATTCTCAGCTATGGGTAAATATAAATGGCTCGATATCCTACCAAACGTTACAAAAAGTTACAATGACAAAGTCCATCGTACAACTGGCAGAAAGCCCATTGATGTCAAACCAACTACACATTTAAACGTATATAATTATATTAAGATTGCTCTGAAACCGAAATTTCATCTCGGTGATATAGTTCGTATTAGCAAGTATAAAGGTGTATTTGATAAAGGGTTTACACCGAACTTTTCAACAGAACTTTTTAAAATTACCAAAATAAACATAACAAATCCCACAACTTACCTGATAGAAGACTTGTTTGGACACCCAATCAAGGGATGTTTTTATGAAATGGAGCTACTAAAAGCAAAATACCCCGATGTGTATCTAGTTGAAAATGTATTAAAGAAGAAAGGAAATAAAGTGCTGGTAAAGTGGTTGGGGCTATCTGTAGAACACAATTCGTGGGTTGATATAGCTTCTATTGTTTAAAATTGTCATTAACTAGAAAAATATATTAATGTATCATTATATAGTTATGTCGATTGAAATATTTTAATATGTGTCACAAATGAATAATAAAATGAATATACTTTATTAATATTTATTTAATTTATTTCCTTCATTTTAAATTGTAAAAAAATTAAAAATAATCATTTTTTTTTTTTTTTTTTTAACACTTGAAAGATAATAAACATACACATAAATGTTTTAATTCCTTTTTATTTTCCTACAATCTATATTATAAGAATGATACAAATATACATATAACATAAAACATAAAATTAATTAAATATAATTAAAAATTATAATTAAACATTAAACAAACATAAAAAATAATATAAAAAGTACAAACTAGAAAATCTAATATTATTATATGGGTACTGTTCTTTTTCCAGTATTATTGCACACAAAACAACCTTCGATGGCACCGACTGTCACTGTGTCATCGCCACAAGCTTTGCACTTTATGGTAGGTACGTCCCACCACTCAACCGTGTTGTGCAGACTTGCGTGTTGGTGAACAGCCCCCTCTACGACCATGCGAGAATACGATACGTAGCACCTAGTGCACATAAAGTATTTTCCCTGGTCAATGCTGCATACCACAACGAAGGCCGCTGTAGCACACACCTTGTCCATTGTACCAGCCACCATATCTTTTATCTGGAAAGCCATCTCGTGCTGGTCTTCCTCGATGAGGTCCGCAACATCGACTTCTATACCATCGTCCACCATTTCGTCGACTCCATCGTCCACTATACCATTTTCGCCGCCTTCGATGACTTCCTGGATATCGATGTTGGCACCATTGGCATCAACATCAGCAGGTGCTCCAATCTCCACAGCCTCAGCAGGTACCCCCATCTCCGCAGCCTCATGATTAAACAGCATCCAATTATTGGAATCTTCTTGCGCCAACCGTCTTAGAATAGATATAATAGATGGATTTGCCATTTCGATACGTGGTATATAGATAGAAATAGTAAATGCAACTAAGTTTGGTTTAATATTACTCCCATATATATAGTAGTGTGGGGAGGGAGTCACTCTAAAATAATAGAGGGGGTATTCATATCCAATCATAGGATACGTGTTATTATGAATTTTAATTAGTGAAGTTTGACACCTTAACCACTCGGCCAACCTGACTTATTCATTGATTCAGTAAAACACTATACATTAAATGTTTACCCCCTCTCCATCATCAATAATAGAGGTGCCTGTAAAGTAATGTTTGTAGGAGGCGCCACTGCTGGGGGTGGAGATTAGTTTGCTTTATATAACACACAGCAACGCTCTTGTTTGTCAGATTTAAAATTATTAACATCATGGACACTTCTCAAGTAAATTGCGTCTCCTCCAGCACCGACTCAAAATCAACGTCATCGACCTGGTCAATGCCTAGTGAATACGACCCAGACAGCAGTGATTGGTGGGAACGGTCACCTCCATCGTATTCGATAGACGAAGAGGACCAGGAAGACGAAGAGGACCAGGATGACCAAGCTACCCCAGATAGCATTGACGACAGACCAATATCACCTTCATCTTATTGGATAGGTGAGAATCTAGGCGAGGACCAAGATAACCCCCCGGACAGCAGCACTGATAGGGCAACATCACCATCAGCATGGTCTATGGAAACGGTGTTCTACGATCCAGACGGCCAGCCATCACCTGACCAGAGCCACTGGTCAGATTATCAGCTCTTGATAGAGTGCGATAATGTCTGCGAGGGAACAGATTAGGCATCCATATAAATTAAACATTGTAAATAATTTAATAAATAGTTTTAGTAAATAAATTAATTGTAAGTCATTTAATACATTTATTTACTTAATAAACTCTTAAATATTTATTTAATTTATTTCCTTCATTTTAAATTGTAAAAAAATTAAAAATAATCATTTTTTTTTTGTATAATTTTAAAAGTTTCCTACAAAATAATATGTTATTACAATACTAAAAATATATTTACAGTTTATGGTTATAATATATATTACATACACACATACATATATACAAATAATATAATTTATTTATAATTAAGACACCAACAGTCCCTATTATGGTGAGTCCAACTACTATAAAACACACCAATGCGATCACACAAGATGAGTGCCCCTGACATACATTTTATGCAAATGTTGTTCCAACAATTGTCCTCGTACTTACTACAGTACACGCATCGTTGTCTTAATTGTGGTTGGTCTGCTTTGCAAGCTTCACATACGTCTCGATATATACCAAAATTCGTTCTTTTGAGTATGGTAAGACAATTGCGACATTGTGTTTCATTTGGACAATTGTCTCGAAATTCTTTTTTCTGCACTGGGTTCTGAATTACACACTTTTTGCACAGTCCAGTGCATGGGTTGATAATTTGCTTCCTCCATGCAGTATAGCAATTATGGCAAATTCTTGAATTATTGTAACTATACGGTTGTACTGCTATTATTGGTTTTAATTTCCACTCTCTTGGTAGGACCATTGTATGCACTTCTGTTTTAAGACACGATTGTGTTACGTAAGAAGTTTGAATGCGTTCCTCTTGTGGTCACTTTTGGTTTAAATAGCTAATAGTAAACTTGACGCAATAGGAAGGGCGTCACCGTCACGAATTATAGAATATAAAACGGAGGAGGTTTAACATCAAATCAGTTGAGTTCCAACATTTAAAGATGGCTTATAGACGATTCCTCACTGAACTGGCAGAAAATGATATGGGTGCAATGGTGTTACACCGAGATGGTGTAAATCAAGAGCTTCAGGACTTGAATCAAGATGGCAACCTGGTTCCCGTCAGTGTAGATGAAGGTCTTGGGGATGATGTGGAAGACGAAGCGGAAGAGTTAGCCTTCTCCGGAAAAATATTAAACAATTATGATGATCGGCGGAGACTATATTGCACGTCAGCGTCTTTTGTCATAATCAGAACCAGGCCGGATGCAACCAAACACTTCCTGTGTGGGCTATGTTATATATCCTATACACGGATAGTGTCCGGACGTCACCAGCATGTAAATATTCACAAAACGACGACGTTGGATGGTGCAATGATAACGAAATGTAAATGTTGCAGCACAAACTTGGTGCAATTGCATCGAATTGAAGTATGTCATACATGTAATAATGTAAATAAAACAATTGCGTGAACGATACAACGTGTTTTACTAAATTTGATTCGTTATAAGTAGTATTTATTAATGTAAATTTATATTTCATTTTATTTTTAAGTTTAATTGTATATATTTTTTAATTAATAAAAATATTTGTGCCACCCTGTATATTACAAGTTGTGAAAATTAGTAAATCATATAAATATTAAAACAAATGAACATATGAATGATTTTATTAAAAAGTATTTTGAAAAAAAATGGTTATCTTTTATTTATTATTATTTAAATTAAATTAAAATATCTCAAGATATAAACTGATTCAAAATAATACAGTTGTAAATGTATAAAGCCGATAGCTTGGGTTGATTTTATAGCCTAAGGCCATGCGGCCCTGCCTGGTAAATACGGATCGATGAGCAGGTAGTTTTTTGTTGAAATTAGGAAATAGACCTAACTCTTGTGGGGCGTCCGAGTAGCCGAGCGGGCAAATACGCGTCGATCTTGTGGTCGCTCAGAAGATCACAGGATCGAATCCTCGGACACCCCCCGGAGAAAGGAGGAGGTGGATCTCCGGTTTTTTTTTTAAATTTGACCTTTGACCTTTCCTAATTAACCATTAATTTTGATTTTCATGTGTTTAAAATTCGATTTTTTTAATTTTTTTTTTTTTTTTTTTTTTTTTTTTTTTTTTTATGTTGTTATTAACCTATTAAACTCTTTATTTATTTAAATTAATTAACCTTTACATTATGTGTTTATTCATGTCAAACATGTACTCATAATATGCACAATTAATTAATTACATGTGGTGTATTTATTTTATTAACTAATTAATTTTTTTATCATTTTTTATTCACTTTTTAAAATTTGTTTTAAACTTTTTTATATTTATTTTTAACAATATATTCTTACATAATAATACACAGTAATTTATTTTTTATCATTTTTTGTCTTTTATTTGTATCATTTTTTTGTAATTATTTGTCATTTATTTTTTTGACAAACTTTTTAATTTTTTTTAATATTTTTTTATTAATAATATATTTTAAACCTAATTAACAATCTTATCTGACTAACAATATTCTTAAATAACTTAAAAATCTAACTTAATTAATTTGCCTTTATTTGTATGCTCTTTTAATTATTTTTGTCATTTATTTTTTTTGACAAATTTTTATTTTTTTTGGGGCATTTATTTTTTTAATTATTTTTGTCATTTATTTTTTTGACAAACATTTTAAATTTTTTTTTTTGCATTTATTTTTTTAATGTTTTTTTATTAATAATATATTTTAAACCTAATTAACAATCTTATCTGACTAACAATATTCTTAAATAACTTAAAAATCTAACTTAATTAATTTGCCTTTATTTGTATGCTCTTTTAATTATTTTTGTCATTTATTTTTTTTGACAAATTTTTATTTTTTTTGGGGCATTTATTTTTTTAATTATTTTTGTCATTTATTTTTTTGACAAACATTTTAAATTTTTTTTTTTGCATTTATTTTTTTAATGTTTTTTTATTAATAATATATTTTAAACCTAATTAACAATCTTATCTGACTAACAATATTCTTAAATAACTTAAAAATCTAACTTAATTAATTTGCCTTTATTTGTATGCTCTTTTAATTATTTTTGTCATTTATTTTTTTTGACAAATTTTTATTTTTTTTGGGGCATTTATTTTTTTAATTATTTTTGTCATTTATTTTTTTGACAAACATTTTAAATTTTTTTTTTTGCATTTATTTTTTTAATGTTTTTTTATTAATACTATATTTTAAACCTAATTAACAATAATCTTATCTAACTAACAATATTCTTAACTAACTTAAAATCTAACTTAAAATAACTTTCCGCCGCGTGTGCGCAAGTGCTCAACCACCCATTTGATCCGAAATAAACCTCATCTGCTTTGCAGTTTTGTCGAGAGCCTCCCTTTGTCTCTTTACGTCGGCCTCTAATTTTGCGGCTCTTTCCCGCATATCAGCAGCACGACGCAAGATTTTCGGATGATCCCGACAAAGCCTCAAATTTAAATCATGTGTTCTCTTAAGTTGACCGTATATTTTAAAAAATTGTTTAACAGATGTTTTGGTGTCAACTTGCGAGAACACCTCCGATTCAGAATCAGAGTCCGCTTGTGCTGGGAGCGGATTCTCATTAACAATCGGAGCTACCTCTGGCGGCGGTGGCAACACCGCATTAGAGCAACCCGGTTGTTCTAATGCGTCATTGCGTGGTGGTGGCAACACCGCATTAGAACAGCTTGGCTGTTGTAATGCGCTATTGCCAGGTAGAGGTACAGCCACAAACGACGCAGACGGTTTTACCTGCCCTTTACCTGCCGAAACCTTATTTTTTTTTGGTGAAGCAGGTAGCGGACTTAGAGGGGCAGGTACAACTGTCTGCGCGAAATCCATTATCTCGTCCCATAAAGTCGCGTCACAGTCTATGGATTGTGTTTCTGTACGTCTACCTTTACCTTTTGATGGCGCCGACGACGACTTTGTGTTTTTATTGTTGTTTACATTACTAGGCAAAAAGTCGTCATCGGAGTCATGTGCCACCAGAGACATAGATGATTTGCGCGGATGAGATGCGCGTACATCCTGACACCCTGAAGTAGATGGTGTGACTTTAAATTTTTTGTTTAAAGCCAAACCATGTAATTTCGGGGTATGAACGGCTTTACCTGCATTACTCCTGGATACGGTGACATTGACGGTATTGCCGAGGTCACCATCTTCAAGGTGCAAAACAGGTAAATCTGCGCCAGGATGTATATTGCCGTGCATCTGCTGATGGTGCCCATGATACGCTAGCTGACTACCGCCTTCGTTAGAACACGAAGCGCCCCCAACGTCAGCAGCAATACCATCTTTAACAATAATGTTGTTTAAAACATTAACCCTGCCAGAGGATGGATTTTTTATTGCTGACTTCACAGCACCGCCATTAATGGCGGAACCTGACGCCGTAGATGCGTCAGGTGATGGTTTAAACGTAGCCAAATACGTCATTAAAGTCAAGGGCGGTAAAGTTGGTGGCGGTGTCGACGAGCGCCTTTTACGCCCACCAGCAGATGATACATTTTTAACGGTTCTTACCATTTTGTTCACAAAAACTGAGCAATGAAATTCACGAGAGCACACTTGCACACACTAGCACAGGCGAAGACGGAAAGAATCTTGTAAGCGTCCTCAAACCCAAGCCAAGCTAACTTCCCCCTCCAACGGTAGGGAGTGGGTGACCACTCTCGTCTCTCATTGGTTGGACGACATCACGTGATTTATGCAAGCCAAGCTTTCACCCCACTGTTGATTTTCTTTGTCTCAACAGAATCCCGCTACAAAGTGACGTCAAACTTTTCTAAATGTCATGCGCACATCGAATAACTGACGCAACAACTTTCTATTTGAAATGACATCACATTCCTGACTGCAGCATAAAACGACATTTTAGTTTTAGCAACGTCACCTACTCTTACATTGTAAAACTGTATCATTACACACACCTCTTCAAGTCACTACCTACATTATTTATAATTTACGATTTAACCTAATCGATATTTAACTTATTTTGGGAGAAAGGTTTACTATTAATAACAACACTGTGATTTTTATTTAGATATTTTTATTCTATTATTTGAAAGTACTTAAAATTATCACAATAATTTTGTATTATAATGTTACAATTAAATATTGGTGAAATTTTGTAGTTTGAATTTTCCAGTTTAGTAGTTCATGTATTCGAATTTTCGACCTTTACGTTAGAAGATGAAATAAAAATTTTAAATTAATTATTGGCTTAAATCAGCTATTGCTGCAAGTAAAGCGTCCAAGTTTTCATTTTTTTTCTCCATATTATTTATGGCAACTATCAGTCGTTCTATATTTTGTTCTTGTTCGCTCTGAAAAAATGATATGTCACGGTGCCCCCACGGTAATGTTTTAGTAGTATTAGGAATAACAAAACGTTTGTCATCGTGTTGGGACAAGGCCACTTTGTTCTTTATTTCTGTGTAAATGTCATGCAAGCAACTCCGAAACGTATTCATTTTTCTAAATATTAAACCTCCCCGCTCAACGATTTTCTTATAGTCATCTATTGACAGCTGCTTTCTAATAACAGATTTCTTCACACCTTTAGCTTTTTTGAGTTCATTATCCACCGATTGTATATAATAAGCTTTCGCACCCGTACCATAAAAACTAATAATGGGATCAGAGGGGAACTCGTCTTTCATTTTACCTAACACCGACAAGCCCTTATGAATATTAAATTTATTTATTTCTTCGTAGTTAGATGTATCGAATTTGTCTGGATTCTGTATTATGAAATTATAAAAGTTATCTGTAAATGTTTTTATAATCAACGAATCCGTATCTGTATACAGCAAAGAAGCATTATCGCCGAAATGTTTTTTGATAACGTCGTAGAAAAAGTTGTATAATACTGTCTTAGACAACTCCAAGATACAAAAACCAACGTAAATTGGTTTGTTGTAGACTACCTTTAGTTTACCCATATGGATGGCTACAAAATCATCAGTAAATATTGAGCATGATTTAAAGTTAGGGCGTGTTATTAATGCATTTGCACCCATACTCCGCCTAACGCTCTCCCAGTGGGTAACTAATTTTATATCCATTCTATTATCAACATTTTCCATTGTCTTACCGAATACTGCGTTATTTAATAATTTATACTGATCTTTTTCAAATTTATTCTTAGCCTTATTTCTCATATCGGTGTTTAGGTCAATATATTTTTTAAGCCAAGGTGATTGTTTGAATTTAAGTATTCTATGTGTTTTTATAACCATTAACCCGTTATCTAGCGCTTGTTTCAAATTTATATAATGCACAATATATCTCCTCTTATCGTTTAAATTTGGTATCAGTTTTGTCAATTTCGATTTTGATTTTGGTGGAATAATATTTTCTACTAAAAAGGGTAGGTCTGAGTGTAAGTCGTGTAAATCTTGTGGATAATGTATGTCTACTTCGAGAACATACCCATGGGTGCTTTCATCTGAAATGCTCGTAATATCTAAATTCATGATTTCTTCTTCGGACAGCCACACGAATCCACCTGTCGGCAATTGTTGCGACATACTATGCCCATATAGGTTCGTGGCATCTAGATATGTGATGAATGAAGAAGGTTCTTTGGGGTCGTAGTTAGGGAGAAATTTGTTATTCGCAATATGTTTCCTTTCCGTACACTGGCTTACTCCACCACGTATTCCCTTTTTAAAAAAATGGATCATATCAATGTCCGTTAATAATTCCAACTCCACTTTGGTTAGTTTTAACATAGCGTCCCACGAGAGACCCGGACAAGTGTAATACTGAGCAGGATCAAGTTTATATTTTTCCAAACAAATTTTACGAAAATTTTCAAATACGTCACACAAAAGGAGTACGTCTGATTTTAAATAAAGATCTGAGTAATCGCCCAAATTCTGACAATCAAACAAGTTCCACACATCGTTAGCCCTCTGATAATCTTTATCTGTTATATGTTCTTCATTTAGGTTATCGTAAAATTCATCTTTCGAGGGTAACTCTACATTATTTAGTTTCTCTAAACTATCCATAAAACTATATGGAAATACACCCTTTTGCCTCATTAAATTAAATTTTTCCTTATCTGTATAGAAACTTCCCGTAACAAACAATTGGTTATCAGTTAAGTTGCCCCCTAAATTTTGCAACGATGTTGATAAGAACTTAAAACTATCGATGAATCGTAGTTGTATAAATTTCCGTTTTTTCTCCCCTTTCTTATTGACGTAATCATGCATATAAAGGTGTTTCGTGAAAGATATATATTTTTCTTTATTTTGTGCTATAACATCAACTCTGTCCTTATGTGCACAGAGCTGTTTTATAAATAGGTGACTGTCGTAGCCACTCATATTGTGAAATATGATAGGTACAAAATTTGGTAATTTGTAATTTAAGTTACATACAGAGTGTGCGGCACCAAATCTTACTTTACCAGTTATATGACAATGATCTCTAACTTTTACATCCTCTACTTTAAATGGTTTCTCACATATACCGCATACGGTCGCATTCAGGAAGTCTTGTCTTTCTTGTGCTGTGAGTTTAGCCATTGGGACTATATCTTTCATATATCTGTTATAGATTTCCCTTACATCGGCTTCAATACGCGATACAAAAACTTTGGCTACATCAGATCCTCGATAGAGTTCAAATTTTGATAAAGAATTGTCAAAAGAACATTTTATGAAATATGCGAAGGAGTAAGGTTCGTGTATAAAAGTTTTATTTGTATAAGAACGTTCGGGGTTCGGTTCACAAGTATGAATAGGTTTCAGAATTGATTCAAAGTCTGCATACACTACAAATGGTACTTGCATTTGTCTTTCAAAGTTTTCAAATTTTAATATATTTTCAGGTACTTGTTTACCATATTTATCAATCCGAAATTGTGTCGATGGTGTTGTTGTATAAACATGATTACAGTCATTTCTCTGATGCTGGAATAACTGACGCTCATTATTAAAATATAGTAAGCAACCATCACAAAAGTACTTTTTATGATCATGAGCTGAAATTTGAGCGGAAACTAGCTTAGACAAGTTTTTTATCCAACAATAGTGATTATTAGCACAATCTTTCTTACAGTGATGATTTACACCACATTCACCGGAAAGTAGTAACAAATTTACATGCATAAATAGTTTTTTTTCAGAATAACGTAAAGGCCCAACAACTTCATACTTTATTCTATTATTCTCAAATTTTTCTTCTAACCCGTACACGTTAATTGAAATATTATTCATCTCCTCAAATTTTGAAATATCCCGCAATTTTACTGGAAAATTCATACCTGATAAATTTAAAACTCTTGAAAAATGTGGATATGATGAGGTCTCAGATGTGCAGCCATTTGCAGGATACAACGCTGAAGTTACAGCCCAAGCAAAACAATACTGATCCTGGTTTTTTACATTTACCACTGCCTTCTTGTTTTCTATGGATTTTGGCAACTTGACATATGATGAACCACCCAGAGGACTATATTTATTCACATTGATTTCAACAAAAGCAATTCGTTCGAGGGCCCATCCTAAAATTAAATTATAATTAGTCATTTTCTTTCCACCTTAATGTATGTTTAAATACCTGAATCACGTTCCAGGAACTCCGTAGTTTGTGTAATCATAGCATCCACAAAGGTGTCCAAAGTATTGTTCAAATCCATAGCTTGATCCAAGATTTTGTTGGAAGTGTTAAATGATTTCATTTCAGATAGTTCCTGTGTCTGTAATACGTACGTAGCAAACGTTTCCATATTTACTTTTACTGTATTATGAATACGTAACACTTCCTCGAAGAGATTTAATATTTTTGATCTAATTTCATTGAAGAACATTACATAGTCTTGGTGATTATTTTCGCTATATACTCGATAGGTTACAATCCTGTATTTGAAAGCGCTCTGCACAATTTCTACACCTTCTATAAACGGAACACATGAATTTGTCCTATGCTGCAATGTCCTTCTATGGGAATTCATTTGGGTTGTGCTTAGAGTCACATTACAGCAATTACAAGTTTCCATATTTGTAGATGTTGAAGGATTACATTCCAGTTTAGGATATTTTGCTTGCGGACCACTATCATGTATCTTCTTACAAGATTGCCTCTGATGTCTTCGCAAATTGTCACCACGTGTAAAACTTACACCACAAGAAGTACAAATATACATTTTATGTCTTTACTCTGGGAGACTAGCACCACAAATGGCTGTGTGCTCCTCATCCTCATTTATATACACGGAGTGAAGCTGCCCCACCACCTCTACTTGAAATACTCATACACATATCAGTACATACACTAATTACAACTACAATTGCATTGCACCACTCCAATTACCTCTATTGCAATTACATCAGTCTAATTACTGCACATTACTCTACTTACCTCTATTGCAACTACATCAGGCTAATTACCTGCAATACTCTAATTACCTCTATTGCAATTACATCAGTCTAATTACCTACATTACTCGAATTACCCTAGTTACCCCCCACCACAAAAAAAAAAGGGTGGGGGGAGACCCAGCTCCGCCATTACTACTCTACTCTTGCGGCTTTCGCCCATTTCTTGAGATACCACTGCTCTAGTTCTTCTGAGGCATTTGCTTTTAGAATTTACATTTCTTTTGCTCTAGTAAAAATGCGGCAGGATTCTGAAATTTTACGGAAAATTAGCATTAGGAGCACCTCTCCTACCAGTCGCTAGTCCATCTCAAAGTGAAGGAGAAACGGATCAGGATGTTTCCGACTATAGATGCAACATATACGCTTAAATTCAGGCCACAAAATCACTCCACATAATTAACCATGTTTTCCACAAAAACTTTTTTAAACTCATCTGAACAGATTTAAACTTGTTCTACAAAACACAAAATTTAAGCCACTAAACATAACAGAATTTTTAGCAAAGGAGTTTCGTATCCACAAATATATTAATGCAGTTGTTTAGTCGGATTGGATAAAAATTGGAAGAAAACCTCAAATTCTCATTTAGTCGACGTTTCGACAATATTTATTGTTAGAACAACAACAACAATACTGTTCAATATTATTTTATGGCTTTTATGTATGTATGTATTCTTTTGATTCACTGATTTTGTTGTAGGTATCTCACAGAAATTATAAAAATAATAATTATAAAACAGTATTGACAATAACGATTGTCAAACAAGTTATGACATTAGACGAATTTTAATGTTTTTTCCACAGCCAACCTGCCTCTCGGATACAATACATTCGTCTAATAATTTTCAAATATCTCGAAATCGGAAGAATTTAGGTCTACGCAATGCTTATACCAATCCTAAGAGAATTAAAAGCTGCATCGAATAGCATTATAAAACAAAAGGTAAAAGTTAAAGTAAGCGAATATAACTTTCAACAACTTTCGCATGTTGCAGATACCTATTTAAAAACATTCTAGTATTACTAAACTTTGAGCCTTCTATAGATTAAAAACTAAAGGGGATAAAACCCATTAATTTTAAGTATGTTTTTCCCAAAATTTTTGAAAAAGTCGAAATATATCGAAATCTATTAAGTTTAAGGGTAGGGTATAAGACTTACACTAAATTTCGAAGTAGAATCCAAAAATGAAATAAAAAATAGTACATTTCATTCGAAATAAGCGAGTTAATAGTAACTTCCGGTAGAACCGGAAGTCTCATCTCAACGAAAACATTTTTTATCGATAGAACATTGTGAGTAATCCCTGTATACAATTTTTCAGAATTCCAGTATGCGTAATTCTCTAGAAAGGCTAATAGAAGGTCTTCGTGATACACCCTGTAGAAAAGCTACCATTTATAACATTTTATGACAATGAGTTTGTGGTTTGCAGTTATGTTAGCACACTTCTTTAATTGCAAAATTATCATGTTTAAGAGAATTTGTACTTTAATTGCTTCAGGAGTTTCGGATATTGTAACAACTCATAAATTTTTTCAAGGAGCTTCATTAAGTTTTAAGTAAATTAATAAAATCCGACTTAAATAAGACAACAAGAATGTTTTTGTCTAATGTTTCATTATTTGATATAAAATCCTTATATAATTCTTTCACCCAACGATCTAATACATTGTTTCCCATAGTGAGCGAATGCAGCCCCCTGGGGGCGCTGGAGCTATCGGGGGACGGTAGTAGTCTCAGAATGCACTGACAATATCCTTCTGATTGTTCAGTTGAAGAAGGTAGGTTTTAATTTTTTTTTAATTATTGATGATTACCCAAATTATTATTAGAGTTTATTATGATGCTGTCAAAATATAATCTCGTAGCTAATCTAATTAGACCGCGATATGTAATATTATATCTTTTGCAATACTTTCCATCATTAACAACTAATTTGCGGATGTTTGCAATTGCCTGAAACAAACGTGTTATTTTTTAATACTAGACTTTAACCGGTTTTTAATACATGCCTTTGCTATATTTATTATTTTCAAAGATAGGTTCTAATATTAAGTTAAAATAATATATAAAACAATACTGCAAATTATTTATCAATACTATGGCCTAATACTACTGTACATCGTTTAAGTACTTATTAAAGTTACGTGTTTCTTTTAAACGGGTTATTGGACAAAATAGACAAAAATTCCGGTATAAATTACTTTTTTACCGAGAATATTAAATTTCTAAGAACATAATCTATAGCTGTAATTGAATTATTAAACACTCTTGTAGGCCCACTATAGAATGAACTGTTCTGTATTGAAAAAAATAATTGAATATTCTAAATTTTGTGTTGCAATATTGCTAACAAATTAATTAACATTTAGGTTACCATATTATACAGGGTGGTCCGAAATTAGTGGTCATCGTTTTACCCGCGTATTCCTCGATCAAAAATAAGACAAAAAGTTCCTATAAATGCTTCCTAAGGGAGCTACAGGCCCCTAAATGTGAAGACGGTTTTTATTTATTATCTCCGAAACTGTTCAAGTTAAAGTAATGAAATTTTGCACACCCACTAAACTTTCTAAGCAACAAAATGAGGTAAATATCATCTCAAAATTTTTACCAAGGGTGGGTCAACCTGTAGGGGTGAGGGGTAAAAATTACCGCAACTTTTTTATTTGTAAATTTTTTTGAGTTTTGACTACAAATTATGAATTGTCAGAGTTTTTCACAAAGGAAATGCCCTCTTGTGCAACTTCGATCGGCGGCACCGTTTTCGAGATAAATTCCTTTTAATATTCAAATGCATGCTCGAAAATGATTAGGTACGTGGACTAATTTTTTCCTTTTCGCGTCGAAACAAAATTTAAAAGCCAAATCAAACCAAGATTTTCTTATTTATTTTAACAACCGATATTGTACGTTTTTAAAATGATAAAGAAATTGAGGGCGCAAAACTTTTTTATTAAATGTATGAACGAGGGAGAGATAAGCAAAATATATACAAATTTAAAATTTTAACCATCCGTATCCAAACAAGTTTGCTATGGCATTACAGATATTTGTTTGAACTCAATGGAGCGTACCAAAATCACATTTTCACCACCTTAAACTTAAACTCGAAGAATAAGTTCTTGCCAGAGTTGGCGCCTAGTTCAATAAACAATTATTTTAACATCCCAAGGAGACAAAATTATCGACCTTAGTGGCCACTTAATAATTCGGCTAACCCACCAGCGATCAAATTCTTCGACCAACTACTTTATAGCTGGAATAACAATAATTTCAAAAAATTGGTGGCCAAATTACTGATCGCAATAAGTAGCCACCAAGTATTTCAGCCCATACTTTTTATAATAATAATAATAAATAATTTCGCCTTAAATTAAAGTCTTTTGATAAGACAACTGAATTTTTTTTAAATTATAAGAATGTAGTCCTTCCTCAGCAATGATTCAATGGTCTGAACTTTGCGATATCTCCCTGCAACGCTTTCTGTACTACTGGCATCTGCTGTTGCCACCTCTAAAATTGCTTATTCCATTTTTGGATTTTGCACATTTTTTGTTCGTGCAGGGATGTCATCTGTTCAGAAACTTATCTTCATAAATACGAAAGTATTCGAGATATAATTGTCGCTCGATCCTCCCCCACATATTATCGGCATATTCGTTATGTTATTAGAATACATTCTTAAAATGAAACTAATTTTTATTGACTTTTTAAAAATTAAACTGACCATTCTTTTTGAATCTAATCATTGTTATATTAATTTTTTAGTTATAGATATCTAATTAATAAAAAAGTATCATATTTCACTTAAATACTGAATTTGCAATTTTGGTGTAGATGTTTTTTATTTTTGGCAGCTGACATGGATCTAAAGTCTAAACGTTGCATTAAAACAACATTATACTTTTAAAAAGTACTCTACTTCCATAGAATTTAAAATATAACAAATTATCTCTAAAGAAATAAAAGCAAAACGTAAAATAAAATAATTCTTTTAATTGACCGAAAAATTCTTCAATATTACACATTAATTTAATAGATACATAATTATTCTAATGAAGATTACAGAAAAAAAGAGGTACTTGTTGTAGGCCGACATTTTAAACTTTTGCTATAAAAAAATTATTACGGCAATTTTGTAGAAAGTATAGACACATAAGCCATTTGCCATATTGTTGTATATTTAATTCAATAGAGCAAATATGAAGAACATGAAGTTTTATAGGATACAATACTACTGGAGCTGGAACTAATTGATAACGAAATGAAGAACTCCTTAACAGGACTCTTAACAGATAAGTTATTGTTTTATAATTGCTTTTTACATATCATATAGATATATATATATATCTATATATTATATAATATACATTTTGTTATTATATTTTCTAGTGTAAAATACTAGAAAACCACTGATACGAATTTTAGATAGATAACAATATTGTATTTATATTCATTTAGAACTATATACAGTGGTTTTCTGGTGGCAAACTGTTGAGGTTTTGCCTTTGATACTACTCTTTTATCTTGACATATTTTGGCAATTTTCTTATTTCTATTTATTTTTTAGAATTTGGCGTGATTCCCAGAATTAAGTTCAATGAATATTAACTATCCGCCACAAACAAACTACAAACAATACATAATAATTATTAGTAGGCATCAACATAAATATACACTTAAAGTGTTCATGAATGTTAAACGAATGATATGTTACCATATTAATAAGTTATGATTAAAGTTATGATGATACAATTAGCATCAATGAGGTAAAGTATAAAGCTAATGAAAAAAAATCGACTTGCTACTGTTTCAAGGTGATTAATAATAACACTTTACAATAAATTGAAATACATTTAAGTAATCAGTAAACTAACGATAAAGTTATACTCTTCGCTGTGGATATATTGTATTTTTCAAACAATTTTCGTACAATCTATAGGATGCTCTTAACATTTTTGCAGATATTCTTCCTCTAACTGACACTTATCTACACTCCAAAATTTAAATACTATCAGATTTACTGTTCAATTATGTTTGATACCACTATACAATCACCGTAAACTATCTATATTAGTTAGTTATATTGAGAACACTTGTTCTATCAGAGCATTAATTTTTATGGCCTATAACTTAAGCAAAAGTTAAATTATTATCGAATGAAGTATTTGTGATTTGCAGAGAAAAGTGTATTAAACTGGTACTTAGCAACAATAACAGAATAAATAGCCTTCAAATACATTTACAGAGCGCATTGCAGGGGAATTATTATTATATTATTTTTTAACAATAAATAATATTTACCATATTAAACTATGTATGAGAATCACTCTAGTTTACGGTTGATATATTGCAATTTTTTTCTACATACCTACTTCATAATCATTACTGTCAAAGGAATTTGAGGTGTAATTTGAGCCGTAACTGTTCAGTCAGTAAAAAGGGCATATATTTGTAACAAAAATGAACTTTTGCGTTTACGAAAAATTTCAACAGAATGTTGTAGCAAGCTAACTGTAGCAAGCAAGCATGTTTCCCATAAGGGATTACACCCCGATCCGTGTAGATTGTAGGTCTTGCAGAGTCTTATATCCCCACTTAAATGGTTTGAATGCAATTTTTATCAGATTAATCTAAAATATTTATGTATAAAATGTCGGAAAGTTATTTTTTTCTCAAAAAAATAGAAATTTTTTTGCTTGCATTTTACCTATATTTTTTGGGCCAAATTTATTAACTTTCTGACGTTATTCATTGCTTCTAACGTTTAAATTCATTTTCCCCAATACTTGGCATGAGCTGTAAATTAATTTATTCGAAAAACAAAAACTGCAAAATTAGATCCAAAAAAAGAACTGCCTTCCAAGAACGGGTGGAGTTGTGGAAACTGTTCTAATCGCTCAAGTAGGTCTCTCATATGAATAATTTGAGTTTGCCCCGATTTCCGAGTATGGAGCTTCAGCCGTGATGTTATAGAAACATCGAACTTTTCGGACCTTTTACGGTCAATCCAGTCAAAGCATGAACAAATTAGAGACAAGCTGAAATTTGGTATATAAGTTTGTATTGGGGTCCTTAAAATACCACCAAACCCCACCGGTAATCCGCCGTGCCTGTCACCCCTAAACAACCCCCGAAATGGATGAAAATCGGACTTGTTCTAGTTATTTGGCAATATCTTAAAAACAAAGCTATATACGAAAAAATATAGAAAAATTAAAGGGCATAAAATTTCCTATAAAACTGCGTTTAGCAGATATATTTTGCTTTACCAGTGGCGGAGTTATGATATTTTTAATAATTGGGTATTTTGTAAAAATATTCTCTAGCCTTTACTTATTGGATTTTGACATTAAATATACATAACAATGTTGTATATGGATATTTTGGTAAATGCATTTAATACATTCTTACATCAATAAATTAGAAATAAAAAACATACCAGTGGAGTACTATATTCTAATTTCATACATTATTTTGTATTAGCTAATAGAACTTTAACATTTTACGTGCCTATTAAATGTAACAAAATAATTATTTTAAATATCCGTGAATTTCTGTTACGAATTGAGAGGAATTATTTTTATATTAATAATATTAAGGACATATACCGCATGTCAAGGCAACTGAGTAGTTTTTGGCGTCGCCATTCGCCCCTGTATATATTCTCTTCGTATATTCTCGATACGACTCCATTAAGCTAAACAAAATTTGTATATGCTACGCCCAGGAAGAAGTTCGAAACCAAATAAAATTACTAATACTTCAAAGTGGAGCATAAGTTGGGACCTTTAATAAATGTTAAATAAATAAATAAATAAAGAGTAAGAATAGTATTTTGTACTAAACTTCGTCCATCAATAAAGGCGTTTATTATTATTATTATTATTGCCATGCACGCCATTTCCGGATGTGATACTACATCTGGCCTGTTTACCAGGGGAAAAATTAATTTGGTCAATACTACGAAAAAAAAGAAGTTGGTTGACCTTTTTGAAGAATTTTACAATCCAAATATATCCAAAGACAGATTGAGGTCCTTTATTTCGACATTTTTTTATTTCCGTATACGTCAAAAATAGAACAAGTACCGATTAACGATTTGAATAACGTCAGATACATTATCTACCAGCAGTATGTTATGTAGCAAAGCAAAGTTTAAATAAAGATTTTAATCTGGCTTCATTTACACCGATCATAAATGCAGCTCAGTACCATGCAGATAGGACATTTCATTCAGCAACTCTACATACATATTTTATTTACACATATGATTAACCTTTAGGTTCAAGAATGGTTGAATAATAGCTTACCACTCCAGGACTGGGGATGGATTTCTAGTGATTCCGGAATCTCTCCAGTCCAGATGGATCAAGATATAGACCCCAAAGGGTTCCTTAAACAAATTTTTTGCAACTGTTCATCAGGTGGTTGCAAAAGTGCATGCTCATGTCGTAACCTGTTTTAATAGGGTAGTTGAGGATTTACAGGCGGAAGACAACATGTCAACATGCAGTTAAAATATATTAGATAATAAGTAATTAAAAACATAGGTACATTACATTCATTTACTTAAACATAACCTGTAGGTATTTTAGTTTATTTAAGAAAAAGCAACTGTGCTACTTTTACTACATAAAAAACTCATATTTTATGTATTGTTATAGTTTTAATCCGTTTTGGTGTAAAATACGTAAAATATATTAATGTAACGTAATTATTTTGTGGGAAATGCTTATTTTGTTAAAATAAACTGGAATTTACAATACGATAACTCCACCACTGGTAAAGCAAAATATATCTGCTAAACGTAACTTTATAGGAAATTGAATGCTCTTTAATTTTTCTGTCTTCATATTTTTTCGTATATAGCTTTGTTTTTAAGATATTGCCAAAAAACTAAAAAAAGTCCGATTTTCACTCCTTTCGGGGGTTGTTTAGGGGTGACAGGCACGGCAGATTACCGGTGGGGTTTGGTGGTATTTTAAGGACCCCAATACAAACTTATATAACCAAATTTCAGCTTGTCTCTAATTTGTTCATGGTTTCCTATATAAAGCTTCAGATCGACCCTGGGCTATGTGGTGTTATGTCCTAAATATTATTAATATAAAAATAATTCCTCTCAATTTCTAACAGAAATTCCACGGATATTTAAAATAATTATTTTGTTACATTTAATAGGAACGTAAAATGTTAAAGTTCTATATTAGCTAATACAAAATAATGTATGAAATTAGAAATATAGTACCTACTCCACTGGTATGCTTTTTATTTCTAATTTATTGACGTAAGGATGTATTAAATGTATTTACCAAAATACCCATATATATTGTTATGTATATTTAATGTCAAAATCCAATAAGTAATGACTAGGGAGTATTTTTACAAAATACCCAGTTATTAAAAATATCATAACTCCGCCACTGGTAAAGCAAAATATATCTGCTAAACGTAACTTTATAGGAAATTGTATGCTCTTTAATTTTTCTGTCTTCATATTTTTTTCGTATATAGTTTTGTTTTTAAGATATTGCCAAAAAACTAAAAAAAGTCCGATTTTCACCCCTTTCGGGGGTTGTTTAGGGATGACAGGCACGGCGGATTACCGGTGGGGTTTGGTGGTATTTTAAGGGCCCCAATATAAACTTATATACCAAATTTCAGCTTGTGTCTAATTTGTTCAAGGTTTCCTATATAAATCTTCAGATCGACCCTGGGCTAGATTAATCGAAAAGTCCAGTATTACCAAAAATGTAGTGTATTAAATTCTGCGTCGACTGAGTACTTACTGAATACTTTGGAATTTGACCAAGTGGTGGTCTTGTAGAAAAGCTACGTCAAAAAACGCGAATTTTCACACTTCTCGAAAAATACTCGTATAATATCTATGAATCGACCAACTTGAAACAAATTGTTGTAGAATTTAAGTTGTAGAACATCAAATTCCAAACTCCATCAGTTTCTGGAAGGCACAATTCTAATTTGCCGAGGCTATAATGGGTAAACGACTATGCAAATTATAAACTTGAGCACATTTCAGAATGCATAAATATAAATTAAAATAAAGTTCTACTATCAGCAACACCCTATATATTATTGAAACAGGTACAAAGAAACATCATTAGCTACTATTTAATTATTTAACTGGTTCTCTGGAGCAATTTTAAGCATTTTAAATTTTTAGTTAATTTTCTTATAAATACAGAATGATAGAAGGATTTATTCGTTTCAGAAATCTGATTTCTGTTATCTATAAAATGCATTTCGCTCTCCTCAGTGTAAACAACTAAGCAAATCAAAATTGAGGATTTTATGCATAAGTTCTCCCACGTCAGTTATTTACAAGTAATTTTGTCTAAAAGTGTATTCATAGATATAGTAAAGTGGCTCTCTGCTTACTATTAGTACTGGCCATAAACATAGCGGGTGGTTCAAATAGACTTGTATTGAATTAATACAATTTGAAAGAAAATATCGATTACTTACAGTTACAATGAATTGCACGAAATAAAATATTTGTTCCTATTCTATTTTATTTACATTTTTAATACCTACATATAATTATAATTCAGTTAAGTCACGGTAAACTAAATTAGTAATAAATCTGTAACGTTTTCAACGTGAATGTATGAATCTTTAGCTTCTTGAACACGTAAAACACAATTATTATTCAGCTCCTTTCAGAGAGTTGTTTCGCCGCACTATCATTAGTTCAATATCATTGACATTTAAAGTAGATGAAATATTGTTGTTGAATTACAGATTTTAGTTGAAGCTGTATGTAGGATTATATAACAAATAAGCCTTAAAACTAAGTGTCCTAATGCTTTCTATATAATTGTAAAAGTATTCTTTTAATTACAAAATTCATTAAATACGAGTAGGTATATATTTTTTTGTAATTTATGCAAATAAAAATCATGATTAAGCATGAACTCTATAAGTATTTTCATTGCCTTGTATCTTTTTGGTAAGGAGCTTTAAATAATTATCAAGTATGATAGTTTAACAATCATCCTATTTGAAGGAATATTAGGAACTTATTTTCAAACCAATTCTGCCGCTGTATCTTACTAATAAACAGCACATGGTTCTTTTATAAATATGTTTTACCATTGAGTAAAAATAATAAAGAGGCGCAACTGTCAAGGTTTCGAGATTTTAGTGTTGTATTTTTTCACGAATCATGATTGTCTTCAATTTTAAGGACTATACAGCCACATTACAAATACCTTCCCGTAGCACTAAAAATTGATGACAATCATGAAGTTATTGGCTAAGAAATACAATACTAAAATCTCGAAACCTTGACAGTTGCAACTCTTTATTATTTTTTACTCAATGGTTTTACTTAGGACGTACGCCAGTCATCTTTAAATCTGCGTATGTATGTTTCATTCTTCTTTCTATTTTATTCGATGGTCCTTTCATGTTATATTGTTCAGTAGAATCAATTTTAAATCTAACTATACAGTGAGGCAGAGTAGTAAGGAATAAATTCAATATCTTCAAATTGCCTAACATGTGGAAAAATCCCTCGGACAGTTCGATTTTGATTTTACATTGGGCTTATTTTAGAAATATTTTTTATTCTACAAGGTGCCCCAAAAAAAGCTGGGCAGTGATCAACTTTGATTTTTCAAACGGCAACCCCCAATTTTTTTGCAATTTCGATTCCCTGTAAAATTGTATACATTTTCTATGTATTACACCCCATATTTAAAATCAATCGTTTCTGATGTATTAACATTTATTCGCATTTTGAACAAGTTGAAATAATTTTAATTTGTAGCTAACCTAAAAATAAAATACATTTTTAAAATGGGCCTAATATAAAATCAAACTCGACCTATCTGAGCGATTTTCCCAAAACTTTGACGTTTTGAAGATAATGAATTGTTCCTTACTACTCAACCTCACTGTATATACAGGGTGATTCGTGAGGAGAGGGTCGTACTTTACCAACAGATAGGGAACATTGAGGTGCTATAGCGGCTTCGTTTCCGAAATACAGGGTGTTTTTGTTTTATATTTTTTGGAAGAATTTTCTTTTCGCCATATATCTGTAATGCGTAAACGGATTTTAATGAAATTTTGTATTTTTGTTACAGTAGTCATTCACCATCAAATGCGTGGGATATTAATAAAATATCAGGGCCGGACCCAGAATAAAATTATTTTTAAATTATTCCTAGAAAATAACACTCTGTATATTGTTTATGAAATTCTTGATATTGACATATTAATTTACATCTAGAAAGATACAAGATCCCATAAAAAAATATTTTGGCACCATTTCATTGTTTAAGTAAAAGATTAAATTGTTGCGGAATCAATTTTTTTTTTTGAAAAATTGAGTGAAAATAGGCACTTCAGATATCAGTCACATATATTTTTTTTCTTCTCTCTTTGCACTATCTTTTATTCGTATCACATGGTACCTAGTAAAATAATAAAAATATTTTGTAATGATTGTGTAATTAATAATCTTAAAAAAATAACACATAATAAAAATTAACAATTTAACAGTCAAATTTATTAAATACAAAATTTTTTGAATCACAGTCTATTTTCTATAAGTGACCACCGCCAAATTCGATACATTTTCTTGATCGATTTGTCATTTGATTTATACTTTTTCTAACAATTTCTAAATTGTTATTAACTTCATTGCAAAAGTGCTCAATTCTTGCAATCAGCTGTTCTCTGGTGTTTATTTCTTCTTTGTATACCTCAGTTTTTAAATAACCCCACAAAAAATAGTCAAGGGGTGTGAGATCTGGTGATCTCGGGGGCCACGCAACAGGACCACCCCGACCAATCCACCTATTTGGATATTGTTCATTCAGATAGTTTCTCTGACTCCTACCGAAAAATGCGGTGTAGCCCCATCATGTTGAAACCACATTCCTCTTGTGTTTACATTATTTAATAAATTTGGTAGGATATTTTGTAAAAAATCTAAATAATTCTCACCATTTAAGCGACCTTCAAAAATATGAGGACCTATGAGATTATTATTGAACATCCTACACCACACATTTACAGAAAATCTATGATGGGAATTTTTTTGGCTTATTGCACGGGGATTTTCGTTATTCTAGGTATGAAAATTTCGATTATTATTGATACCATCACGGGTAAATTGAGATTTATTGGTAAACAATACTCTTAACATAGTTCGTCTATGGGATAAAACCCAGCGGCAAAAAGTTAACCGAAATACTTCACCTGGCATCAATCGTTGTACAATTTGTATATGATAAGGACGCATTTGTTCGACTTTAATAGTTCTCCAAACTCTGGTTTGAGGAATATCTAATTGTTGAGCAATTCTTCTTGTGCTGATTTTTGGGTTCTGGTCAACCATATTTAAAATCAAATCTCTTTCTTGCCGGGTCTGCCTAACAGGACGTTCTATTCTCTTGATTGAAGGAACCGTGCCAGTTTCAGATAGATGTCTAAACTCTATAAAATGTTTTATAATCTGGTAGGTACACGTTGATTCCCAAATCGACGTGTGTATTCCCTTTTAGCAGCTTTTGCATTGCCATTGCAATATCCATAGACAAAAACCATATTTGCGTATTCTCTATTCGTGTATGTAAACGGCGTGATTAGTATTATCACAAGACAATATTAACCAGTAAACCAACAATGGTGACGACACTTCTTATTTATAATACAATTGATTTTGACAGGTACATACTAGATTGTTAAAAAAGTATCCCTAACTTTTAAAACATATGTAACGGCATGAGCAGATGATTGTTTATTATCTATTTTAAAATGCAAATAGAAGTTTATCCTCATTATGGGGCATGGGACCTCCAGCGAGCACAGAAATATGTTACTGATATCTGAAGTGACTATTTTCTCTCAATTTTTCAAAAAAAAAAAATTGATTCCTCAACAATTTAATTTTTTTACTTAAAACAATGAAATGGTGCCAAAATATTTTTAAATGGGATCTTGTATCTTTCTAGATGTAAATTAATATTTCAATATCAAGAATTTTATAAACAATATCCGGAGTGTTATTTTCTTGGAATAATTTAAAAATAATTTTATTCTGGGTCCGGCCCTGATATTTTATTAATATCCTACGCATTTGATGGTGAATGACTACTGTAACAAAAATACAAAATTTCATTGAATTCCGTTTACGCATTACAGATATATGGCGAAAAGAAAATTCTTCCAAAAAATATAAAACAAAAACACCCTGTATTTCGGAAACGAAGCCGCTATAGCGATTACTATATAGGGATTTAAGATCACCTCAATGTTCCCTATCTGTTGGTAAAGTACGACCCTCTCCTCACGAATCACCCGTATAATAATCGTATGATTTTGCTCAAATATTCTATTCATAATTTTTTAAACCATTTCAATTCAATAGTAATTTGTTTTTATTGATTTTTTCTTATTTCAACAAACACTTCGACAAAGTTGTTCTACCACACTCAGTTTCAGTTTCATCTGTTACAAATCTTTCGCGTAAATTATTCAAAGTTTGTACAATTTATTATTTAAGCGTTTTATATACATTTATGTCTAAAATAGAATTATCCACTCCACAAGTTCCCATAATATGCAGAATTTTATACTTAAAATAGACATTTCCTCTACAGTTCTTTGCTGGCCAATATATTCACATTTGATAATGACTGAATAAATATTGTTCATAAAAAAGTAAGTAGGTATGTAAATATATATAAACATCTAATGTGAACTTGAGAAATAATTCACTTTAACTTGCATTTGACATTAATAAATTTTCCTGTAACCATAAACAAACTTCTATCCTATAATTAATACCGTCTATACCTTCGTATTTTTTTATAAATTACTTTACTTTCTTTGTTTGAGACTTGAGACTTGATTTGAGAACTTTATTTAAGCTTTATATTAGTCCAATAATAAAAAAAATTTACAACTTGATATATTATTACTGATGTTTCACTTCTGAACATGCAAATATAAACTGTTGAACTTAACGAATCATTGAAATCACTCCAGAACGCTATTATTCCCAATAAGGACGAAGGACGAAATAGCATGTACATCTTCATGGGGTATCATTTCTTGATTGGTAACCATAATGAATGAATTTGTGGTAAGTTAAATATACTTACTTATTTAATTTCAATAATTTGTTTTTAAACGTTTTGAATTTTGTAATACTTTTAATTCAATTTTTTTCATGTTGTTAAAAAGTCCAATAGAGTTTATATTTGTATGTTGTATGATTACTGTATATTATATACACTCCCCGGCACAAAATTCCGCCACCCTAAAATTTTGGTCAATTTTGATGGTTTATAACTTTTTTACTTTTCATCTGATTTTCATGAATTTTTTACCAGTTTGTAGATCCATTTATTGTTTTTCTTTTTAATTATTTTAATAAGGCACATTTTTCGTTTATGCTATGTTATAAAGGGGTAAATCAAAATGTTGTTTTTTGTCGAAAACTCAAAACACCCTGTGGGAAAATTGAGGCGAATAATTTTGTTTACAAACTGTTTGATGTAATATTAGACGTATTTCGAACGTTTTGTTTTTTTGATTCATCCCATTATCTCATTTCTTCTGCGAGCAGCAAAATTTTAAATGAAACACTGTTAATTGGACTGTATTTTTAGTTAAAAATTATCGACGTTGGCTAAGTATGCGGTTATTTTAACAAAATGTTTGACAGTACAGATAAATCCAGGATTTGTTTAAGGTCGCCGGATGGTCGTGAACGGGTATACAGATGTAGAAATGAAAGATATGCAGACTGTACCATATCAGAGCGAATGCAATATTACGGCGGTTCAGTCATGGTTTGGGCGGGTATTTCTACCGATCCACGTACCGATCTTGTTTTTGTTGAAAATGGAGCACTAACCGCCCACCGTTTCATAGAGGAAATCCTCCAAGAAGTTGTCGTTGCTTTTGATCCTTTCATTGGGAACCAATTTACATTAATGCATGATAATGTTAGACCTCATGTTGCTTGGGTAGTGAGCGAATATCTGGATGAGATTGAAAATCCAAGATTGGAATGGCCCGCATGTAGCCCGGATCTCAACCCAATCGAACATCTTTGGGATCTTCTTAAAAGAGCAGTTCGTCGTCGTCCTGTGCAACCACTAACCTTGCAAGACTTACGACTGGCGCTGACAGAAGAATATCAGGCTATTCCTCAAGAAAGAATAAGTAATCTTATTCATTCGATCCCACGAAGAATGCAAGCTATCATTGCTGTGAGAGGACGAAATATACGTTACTAAAATGTTTGTTTTGGGTTAGGGTTTGTTTTTGTTAATAAAAATAAGCTTTAAATCAGCGTTTCATTTAAAATGTTGCTGCTCGCAGATGAAATGAGATAATGGCATGAATCAAAAAACAAAATGTTCAAAATACGTCTAAGATTACATCAAACAGTTTGCAAACAAAATTGTTCGCCTCAATTTTCCCACAGGGTGTTTTGAGTTTTCGACAAAAAACAACATATTGATTTACCCCTGTATAACATAGCCTAAACGAAAAATGTGACTTATTAAAATAATTAAAAAGACAAACAATAAATGGATCTACAAACTGGTGAAAAATTCATGAAAATCAGATGAAAAATAAAAAAGTTATAAACCATCAAAATTAACCAAAATTTTAGGGTGGCGGAATTTTGTGCCGGGGAGTGTATAAACTGGGAAATAAATTTTGTAAATTATAAAGATTAATTCATTAAAATTGTGAATGAGAAAAAGTGGGTATGACAAGGAGGACACATTTCTTGCCCAAGCGTGTTTCGGGGTATTTAGCAAGACATAGATAGACCACGGATCGGAGGGTTTTGAACAAAAGGGATAAAAACAAGGGTTTTGATAAATATTAGATTTGGGGAAGAAACAAGAAAGATTCTTCATAAATCTATTATTTGGGAGCCTTACAACGTATAGATATATTGTAACCATATGGATGGAGAGAAGCCGTTAAGGTAAAGAAAATTAAGAAATATTTTTGAGTTTTGTTCGGTTAGGGGATAGTTGAAAATGTAATGATTAGCGTCACCGACTGCGCTATAGACACACCTTATACACATATTGGAATTACTAATTTTTTGTTGTAGTCAGGAAAATTTAATACAATTTTGCATTCTTACAACTTAACTATTAAACCTTATGGTTAGTGCTTTTCTTTCTATTCTTACAATTTCTAACCTTATGAATCCGAAGACAAATAACTTTTTGTAATATTGGTTAATTAATTAGATAAATTGCTCTGTTTCTGTTGTAATACTTTGATTGAATTTATTTATTTTGATTCTAAGAGACTCTATTGAAAAAATAATGTTAGTGTGGATTAAAAAATATCTCACAATGAAATTCAGAGGAAAAAAATTTATAATACCATTTTGCCATTTTGGATTCAATTTTGAAATTTAGAAATAGGGTTTCCTCTTTTTCTATCAAACAAGAAATGAAAATTGAAATAAAGATTATTTAAAAACCGTATTTGAAGGAAATACATCGACGTAGTGTGGGATTTCGAGGCAAGTAATTTATTTTCTTTTTAAATTTTTGCTACTTTGGATTTTCTTAATCACTTCAAAAACTACTTTTACAGTTACACTTATAGTATGTTTCAAAGTCAATCATGGTTTGATAAAATCATTAAATATCCCAAAGATTTATGAAAACTGGATTTATTATTTAGCAATTATTTAATTATTGGTTTTGATACAATAAAATGGTCATAATGTTTGGGATCTGCAGCTATGTAAAAATTCTTTTAAAGAATATCTATTCTCAAAAATAATTTTTCCTAGTGGATCTTAAAAACAATTTGATATGGGAAATAATACATAATTCTCCATGTAATTTTCCTTTCCTGCGTCTAATATAAACTCAGTTTCAATAATATTTTTTACTTACTTTATTTTCATCAAAACTGCCAATGATAATGTCTTAATTCGATATAATTTCATTTGCCATTTATTTATTTGTACTTATTTCTATATTTTTAACATCAACACATTATATATAATGCCTAAATAACTATTTATTTAGTTTATAAAAAAAACAAATGAAATACAGTTTTACAAAAAATTAAATGTGGATGTGCCCAAAGTTTTAATAAGACTCACCACGCTCCGTAAACAATAATAACAATAATTACGAACAGCACTGATGGCAAAGAATGAACCACCATCCTTTCAGCATCACAAAGGTGTTATTCTCTTTTAGTACCACTTTACATTAGGACAGAAATTTAGAAAAGTCATTGTCATTTAAATCTCTTTTTAACTTTAAAAACCACGTGCTCATTCCGTCGCCATCGCGGAAATACTAAGTTATTTTTAAAGTTTCATTTTCCAGCGGAACCGGAGGATATTGTTAGTCCTTGAAGGCCGTTCGGAATGGCGCGCTAACCCGGAGTATTACGGCGGACCCGGAAGTCACGGAGTTTGTTCCTCCACATCACCAACATAACAAACAAGAACAAGGCGGCGAATAGCTTTGAAGAATAATCAGTGTCAGAATGAAGAGATGGGGTGGAGGCGCACTCGCGCAGACCGTGGGGTGCCTTGGAGAGGGGTCGATGGTACCAGTGGGCCAGTGGCGTGGCCACATCATAGATCTTTGATTGACATGATTGATTTCTCATTTTATGTTATGATATTGTATTTTCTGTTAAGACTCTTAAATAGTTGATATATTTATTATATATTTAGGTTGTAGAGCTATAAATAATAGATCATAGGTGACCTAAATATACAAGTAGCTCTGCATTTTTGCAATGAAAATTATTTACTGCAACGTTATTGTAAGGGTTATATGTTGATTTTTTAAAACTTGTGAGGCATTTAAAAATAAGTGAAAATTTAATATAAACAATAATCATCAAATTTTAATGTTTTTTACAAATAAACTTTAACAACTATATCATATTTGAAGTGGTAGGTAATATTAAATATCCATTTTTACGTATTTTCGCTTTGATTAACGGAGATCTGACATTGTGAGAAGAATTTTGTATTTTTCTTCTCTCATTCATTTTGTTTATGAAGGTAAATTATAGGGCATTATTATTTGTTAATAAAAGCAACAACAACGTACACTTGGCGTTATACAGCATGTAGAGGGGCTCAAAACAAAACGAAAATGTTCTATACATATTTGGTCAATACTGCATATTAAAGGAGTTATGACCTTCCAAAGATGAAAATAATCAATTTTTTTTATGCTATAATTCAGTATCCGAAAAAGGTAGGTAGGTACATCAAAATTTGGACGTTACCTTTTATTTAGGTTCTCGACCATATACAAAATAAATTTTTAAAAAAACTGTTCAGGAGCGGCGCGTATGGAGTTTAGGTTAGGTATATTAATAAATATTTTTAATCCGTTAGCGTTATTAAAAGTTTTACATTAAAATTTGACTTTTCAATCATTATTACAGAAAAATGGTATACCTTTCACATTTTGATAGGATGCGCCGTTTTCGAGAAAATCCACTTTTAATTTTTGATTGCACTTCAGGCTTCAAGTAGTGTATTAGAATAATATTATAATAATAATTATAGTAGGTTTCAATCAATAAAATTTTTATCATTTTGCGTAATAATGATTGAAAAATCAAATTTTAAAGTTAAACTTTTTATAACGCCAACAGATTCAAAATTATTTATTATTATACCTAACCCATGCCCCTGAGCAGTTCTTTCAAAAATGAATGTTGGACACGGTTGAGCATCTAAATAAAAAGTAGCATCTAAATTTTGATGTGCCTACCTTTTTTGGATTCTGAGTTACAGCCTCGGTTAGAGCATATAAAATAATTGTTCTCTTCGTTTTTGGAAGGTTATAGCTCCTTTAATATGCAATATTGACCAAATGTGTATAAATAATTTTTGTTTTGTTTTGAGCCCCTCTACACGCTCTAAGAGTTTGGCCGCATAATTTTGTAACACCCTGTATATCTAAGGTAAGAGCACCAAACAAAAGTAAATTTTAATAACATTTATTATAGACTTATTTCAAAAATATTTATTTGACATTTTCTTCTTATTTGAAACCCTATCGCGTGCTTTAAATTCAAAGTTATGGATAACCCCATATAATTTAATTTAAGTAAAGAAATAAAATTATAAAATCTAAACTTTTTGCCTTTTTAAACTGATAATTAAAATGTTGCATAATATATTGCACATTTTTGCAACTTTATTTTTATTATTGCTACTAAGACACAGCAATTCTCATATAAAGATATAAAAAAGAAAAATTTTAAGGTAGTTATTAGAACTGCTTACTTTTAATTCCCATAGGCGTACGAAATTTTAACCTAAAGGGTGAACCCACTGTTGAAGAAAACGAAAACACGCGAAGTCTGAAGAAATTGTAAGTATTCTATTTTTGTAATATTTTATATACATATTTACTAGATTATGACTGTAACTGATTTTATTTTACACAGTTCTACAAAATAATTATACTATAAATGTGTCAATTTCTCGTTTGACATACTAGGACTTACCTAGGCTGTTTATAAAAAAATACGTAAAAATATTTTAGTCTAGTAAATTGCCTAAATTTGGCAGGTAATTTCAATAATGGCTGGGCACTTTCTATATAGCCTAGCTAGAGATCGCGTCGGCATACTACGTTTAACTGAAGAAAACATACACAAACGAACTAAAAATTATGAAATCATACATCACTACATACTTTATAAATTGCCTGAATCTAAAAGTGCCTGTAACACAAGTGAGCCTGGTGAATTTTCGATGTACGATATTTCAACCTAGGGACATGGACCTACAATACCAAATTATAAGGGGTTTTATATGGAATCAAAATGACAATATTGGCGAAAAACAAAATTGAAAAACAATTTTCGAAAAGAAGTCCTGAAATTTAATACCTATACTTGTATCGAAGATTATTATGATATCATAAAAAAAATCAAATATATTAAATTTCAGAACTTTTCAGGGGGGAGGGGGGGCTTTTGGAAATCTTTTTTGCAAATTGTTTTTCAATTTTTTTTTTGTCAATATTTTTTTGATCCCAAATGAAACCTCTTATAATTTGGTATAGGTCCCATGACTCTAAATTGAAATATCGAACATCAAAAAATGTACCATCTGCCATTTTTTTTTTACTAATTGTAATGAATGAATTTTGTGGTAAGTTAAGTATTTTTAAATTTCAATATTTTTTTGCTTTGGACGGTATGAATTCTGTAGTTTATTTCAATATTTTATAACATATAGGTAGGTAGGTACTTATAAAAAGTGTTTGTTTTTAAATGATTCGACAATAATTGCATTTTAATAATGTTTACGTCCAACAGATTTTAATCTTAAATAATAGATAACAATAAATAATTTATTTATAAATATCTACCTTGGGAAATACTTTAGTGTATACCTACTTTAATAACCCTGTCATAGTCCTACTTTTGAGAACACAAAGATTTGCTATATTTTATTGTATAAAAAATAAATGTACCTACCTATATGATAAAATAAAATAATTATATAAAACAGTCACATAAGCATTATAAAATGTGTGTATTTACTCAAAAAATTAATACGATTGGATTTTGGACTAACCTAATTTAACTGTCCTTGTTTCCTATGTTTCTAATGAAATTAATCAATTATTATTTAACGCCACTATGATTATAAAAGTCAATGGGAAAAAAGGGTGTATTTGTTTCTTTAATAAAAATAAAAATTTTGGGAAAATTGGGCGAAAGTATACAATAAAATTGATATAAACCGTATAGGCGTGGGGCTGGTAACTGTCAAAAACCCATGTATATGCTGAAAATATTATTTCATCACACTCTTCTTTTAATTTTAATATCTATAGTGAATCTATCATTTCGTTCTATAAAATTGAGCTTAATAAATAATAAATAATAATAAAAGTAAATATCGTTAGGCTGTACAATTCATACTTTCCAGGTCTATTTCATTAACTAAAATATTGTAAGGTAAGATAGATTTAGGTACTAATTTGGGCAACAAATGCAAAAATTCTTAATTTCTGAAAAAATATGACATATCGATAAATCTTTATGTCCACTAACCTTAAACTTAAGTAAATATATCGATGTTAGTCTAAAAAGAGAAAGCATATTCCTTTGAAATGGTAAATATTTTAACTATTATTGTGTCTACTAAGGTTCTGTAATTGCATTACGGTTGTCTTGTTTGGCAGGAAGAGGTGCTTAGTTATTTTAGTAAGTTAATTCACGCTATTTTAAGGAACCGTGAGTGTAAATATTAATATAATCATTTTTGTATGGATGCTTATTATTGCTTATGTACAGTCGTAGCCAGAAAAAAAGTCCTTAATCACTATTTTCGCTGTTTTGGATAAAAATTATTTTTGGCCACGACTGAAAGATAAATTGAATATTTGAACTGTTTTTAGTAATTAACATCATATTATAAAGAGATTGCTAAATGAAAGATTATATAAAAAGCTAAGAAAAAAATGTAACTGATTCGAACCATTTCTTTTTTATATACTCTATAATTTATTTTAGTTAAATAAAGATGTTTTATGTAATACTCCAGAAAACACGCCCCCAATTCTGAATAATCTGAGTAATACCATTCTTCTTATAGTTTTTTTTTTAATCAAATTCATCCCTTTTGTAATTTTGCATGTTCTATACCTGTACAGTGTGTTTCAGGAGGAAAGGAAGCTATTTTTAGCCGTATTCTAGAGGTCAAAATAAGAAGAAAGTTCCTAAAATTCATCATTCTCTAATACCTACTATAATTTTGCACCAATTTAGTTACAGAAAAGTATATTTTTAATTATTTTCTTTTGACACCCTGTATCGAAAATTTTTAAGACTTATCTATATGAATATTTTTCTCATTTTGACCTCTATAGAATACGTCCTTAAAATAGTTCTCTTTCCTCCCGAAACACCTTGTAGGTATACCGGGTGGCCACGAGTCAATGTACGCCCCCAATTTTTTAGTTGTTTTTGAATTTAAAAATTTTTGGTATACGTGAATAAGACAAAAGTGGGCTATTTTTAGACTAACAGGAACGAAAATATCACTTCTGGTTGAACCGGAAGTGACATCAACTTTTTTTTCTTAAATGGAATGACCGTGTTTTTTTTGTGGTGTTTTATAAAACATGAAATTCTAACTGCAGCGGTTTTTTCGAATTTTAAAAATTCCGAAAAATAAGTGAGATACGAACGATTTTTTATTTTGTACAAAATGGCCGCGTCATATGAATGCGATGTAAGAAAATTACTAAGTAGGCTATGGAATTTATTAGCAAGGTAGTAAGCTTGTCTGTAAACAATAAAATATTTATTTAAATTACTCATAGATACGACTATTTTTAGGTTTTTCTCAAAAAACGGAATTTAATTTTCATTTTTATTTCCGTAGGGGTCTTATGGAAAAATTTTAAATGGGACCGTACCATTTTTTTTATTATTCGGACATAATGATTCATAAGCTTTAATTTTTTCGCCAATAATCATTTCTTAACGAGATCCTTTGTAATAATAAAAGTGTTTTAAAAGGTTCATTAAAATTATTTCTTGTTTAATTTGTGCTTACCTTTTAAATACACTTTTATTATTACAAAGGATCTCGTTAAGAAATGATTATTGGCGAAAAAATTAAAGCTTATGAATCATTATGTCCGAATAATAACAAAAAATAGTAGGTACGGTCCCATTTAAAAATTTTCCATAGGACCCCTACGGAAATGAAAATGAAAATTAAATTCCGTTTTTTGAGAAAAACCTAAAAATAGTCGTATCTATCAGTAATTTAAATAACTATTTTATTGTTTACAGACAAGCTTACTACCTTGCTAATAATTTCCATAGCCTACTTAGTAATTTTCTTACATCGCATTCATCTGACGCGGCCATATTGTACAAAATAAAAAATTATTTTTTGGAATTTTTGAAATTCGAAAAAACTGCTGCAGTTAGAATTTTATGTTTTATAAAACACCACAAAAAAAACATGGTCATTCCATTTAAGAAAAAAAAGTTGATGTTACTTCCGGTTCAACCGGAAGTGATATTTTCGTTCCTGTTAGTCTAAAAATAGCCCACTTTTGTCTTATTCACGTATACCAAAAACGAAATTTTTAAATTCAAAAACAACCAAAAAATTGGGGGCGTACATTGACTCGTGGCCACCCGGTATACTGATTTGACTAAAACGCACAACACTTATAGGTTATTTAGTTAAGCAATTTATTTGAAATTTTTATAGGAAAAGCATTTGAGTGTAACAAAGAAATGAATGAAATTTCAGCAAAAAATTCCAACGTTATCCTGGTTTTTGGCGTAGTTTTTATGAAAAAAAGTCCATGCTTCAAAGGCTTGAATTAATTTGTGACAGTTCTGCGTTGTCATTTCTGCTGTAAAGATTACGGACAATACCTAAAGTTAGGCAAATTCAAAATAATTGTCGTCAGTTAAGTGACTTTGAACGTGGTCCAATTGTTGGTAGGAAGGAGGCCGGATTTTGATTTAAGCAAATTGCCAACCTGGTACATATAGGTATTAAGAAGTGGGTAAGATGGGCTAAAGAAGGGCTTCATGAGCGCCGCAGTGGATCCGGACGTCTTAGGAGGACTACAGATCGTGAAGAACGTCATATGAGAAGATGGCTAAACGAGACAGGTTTTCCACAACACGAGGCGTAGGAAATGATTGGATAGAAGCTTTGGGACAAAGAGTATCAATGCCGTTCGTATATCGAAGAAAAGGATCTTTTGGACTTCATTCCTAGAGTCCATTTTTCTGTCTACCTCTTCTCCAGTTCGTCGCACCCGCAAGCTAACATGGCATTGGGTGCAGGAATGGCATCAAGTGGTCGTTAGTGATGAGTCCCAATTTTGTTTGTGGGCCCATGATGGACGAAGGAGGGTTTTTGTGGGAAAGAAATTTACAACTGACTGTTGAACGTCATACCGCTCTTACACGCGGGATGATGGTTTTGGGGTGCAATATGTTTTGGCAGTAAATCACCTTTAGTTTTTGTCTAGGGCAATTTAAGTGCGTCCAGGTTCTACACATAACCAATGTGTAGAACCTGTTGCCGTGCGATTAATCAACCTCCGGAGATATTAGGAGGTTGATATGTAAACTGGTACCCAGACTATATTTAAGTTTAATATATGAATTTAATATTTTACGGCGGTCGGAAATTGCAGAAAAACTGATATTTATTATTCCCTTTAAAGGGGTATATCTCCCTATTATCCACTTTCAGCCACAGAAATATCGGGAGACAATTTTGGACCACCGTGTTTATTATTTTACTTAATGTGTATTTAATTTTGAGTTTTTAAAATGGCAACATAAAAGAAGAATTAAGGTTAACGTCAGCAATTTTTTGTAATATTACCTAAATCATAAAGATATACATGGACCATGATATATGTATTTAAAAATTGTTATAATTTGTATTTTAATTGTACTGTCTCACAGAACCATCAAGAAATCAGATTGTGCGCTACTGTCATCGAACTAAGGGGGGCGAGACCGACAAAGCAAGTGGGGATCGTCTAATTACTACCTCCATTGATTATACTGCCGACAACTACTCTCTGCTTACGGTCAAAGAGCGTGGAGTTGCACCTCTATGTCACCAAAGCTACTTATCTCATCTTTATTAAGCCTTTCTTTATTATTCCTTTGTATACGGCGTTTTACACCTCACCCATTTCGATACTTAGAGACATGTGCTAAAAGTGTACCCGCGATGATGGATATGCTTTTATCTATTTACTCTCTTTGCATTTTAAATAGCGGCTTATGAGGGTTATTGGGTGTCTGTGTAATTAAAATCAAGGTTCTGACAAGTGCTACTGAAGGATAACACAAGCTGACAAGAATAATAGTGTAAAAGTGTCTCTTATTTCTAAAGCTAATTAGTGAGTTATAAGTATTTGATAATTTATATTTATTTATTGCTAAAATTTTGAACATAGTTATATACCTATACAAAATTTTTAAAAATCTGTTCTCAAATTACCTAATTTAAATAAATAATTTCGTCGATATTAATAATAAAAAAATATTCTTAGATTGGGAATATTTCTTATCTTGAACAGATTAATATACAACTACAAGAGTGAGAACATGTTAAAAACTACTGGAGAATCCAGTGATTGTGACCCCTCAGAGCCTTACACGATGCATATGCGAAAACATGAGATTAAAAGATTGGTAAAATGGATATTAAGTATTATATTTTTTGTAATTCTAACTGGATATAATTTGTGTAATTCTAACTGGATATAATTTTTGCGCGTTCATATGCCAGTTTACATTGTCAATTATCAATTATTGTTGGTCTCATTGAGAATTACAGATAAAAGAGAAAATAATTTGGATGCTGCTGTTATCTATTTTAATCAGTTTAATTCGGCATCCGGTGATATTTTTCTGCTATTAAATTGCATTCGGAATGATCAATAGAATATGTGTACCCAATTATTACGGCAATATATGAAGCATTTCCGCCAGGTTGCTTGATAACTCTAGGTTAGATGATGTTTTCAATTTGATACGTATTTGTTTGAAATTGTCATGAGATTCACAATATACGTACATGACTTTATTGGAGTTAAAATTTTCTCCTATAGATCATCTCAAATTACTACATATCCTGTTAAAGTTCTTATTATAAGAGACATGGATTTTGATATAAAAAAAATAAGTAGAAAAGACTACACTATAATCATCTCCATTTGAATTCGTGGCAGTAAAAGAAAACACTATATTAGATCCAAAATTAATGTTATTCCGGAAGAAACTACATATTTATAAAAACGCAGACACACATTCATTATCCAGTGCCAGGTATATGGATGCTGGGGATTGAACCAATTCCCTCCGTAGCAGATAAAGTACCAGTAAAATGTTGCTGGTCAACGATTTACTGTACCTGTACCTACAAAATAATATGCTGTAGGTATACTTTCTACCATTATCAAAAAAATGAATTAATCGATAAATAGAATACAAGTTTTTTAAGTGTCAATAGTAAGAATAAAAGTGACAAAAATCCTGGCCTTTGCTAAAGCAAGAACATTTTTCATTTAGAGAAATCTCATTGGAAGTTTATACGTTAGCTCAAATGTTTTTCTCGTTAATTGGAAAAAAATTAAATTTAACATTCAAACTCCTTAAAGGTCGCTGGTCAAATATAGAAATAAATAAATAAGCATTTTATGTATTAAACTGCAACCTAATAAATAATATTTTCTTTGAAGGTCAATATGTGTGCCAGCAATTTACTCACGGACAGCACAGCAATAAAGTCTGCAGATCATCTCGGCTCTGGTGGAGCAAACCAAAACCAAAATCAAACAACCGCAAATGAAAATTGTTTTAATAACTCATTTATATGAACTTAATGAATTACAATTATACAGAAATGTAAATATCTTGCTATAAGTAGAATTCCCAATTTTTTAAACTTTTATCTTTATTCTTTTCAGAGACATGAAGTCATGCGGGGTCACAAAAATCTGGCAAATGTTTGCCTAATTTTAGTAATATTTGCATCAGAGTTCCTAGACACCTCGACAATAATTATGGGAAGTATCATTTAGGAGATATGTTTGTAGATGGTAGTAAGCTGTTTTACTTCAAAATTACGCTTATAAATTATAAAGAACAAAATTAATTCCATTATATACCTCAAAACAAAAACTATTTCAAATGTTCACGAGTTTTTAACACCATCATATTAGATTTCTGGGAACATTTGGATATTTGAATAAAGACATTGTTTGTTAACTGCATACCTACACAATACATATATGCCACCAATGGCATTTTCATGAATCATAAATATATTTGTTTGTTAACATCCAAATCTAACATTTGTTTAAATTTCATAAAAATGCACCGGCATGATTTATTGTTAGGTGCTATAAAACTATCGAGACACACGAATACAAAAGCATAAATACTAGGATTACTCACCGATACATTCCAAGAATGACAACGATAGGATTCACCTTAATCAACCAAATTATGTACATATTTATTAAATAAATATATTGACTTATTAACAATTTGTTTACCTTTATATTTGAAAAGTTTTTAGCACAAGACAAGCACATTATGAGAAAATCGATTTTAAGTTTTGAAGGAAACTAGAGAACGTTTCGAAAAAAAATCAATTAGCCCTAACTATAATATTGTCATTAACACAGTGGAAAATGTTATTTTGCGGTAATACATCATTTGGGTTTATTTTTTCCACCGCTATATCATTTGATGTTAAACTTAATAATGTTAGCCACAGTCTTATTGCATGGAAATCTTAAACAACAAATTTGAATAATTGTCTATGAGTAATTTTTAAGTGATTGTAGATATACATTGAGCTATAGACAAAAGACAGATACAAACTGGTGGAATGATTATTGAAAAAATCAGGAGGTCAAAAATAAAATTTTATTATATTTTGTTTGTTTAAATTTTTACCCTAGTATTTGAGGATGTCGAAAACAAAGTTGTTCAATCTTCTAACATGTAGAATACCTCGAACTTGTTAGATACCCTCTGCACAAAGTATTTATTCTTTACAATTAGTAGGGCCTGATTTTTCCGAACAATCAACTAGACAAGCTATATTGTTATTTGTTTTAGGTTAGGCAAAACTAGATATGATTATATTTCGATTTATATTTATATAAATGTTGCTTTAAATGCTTCCATACGAGTTTCGCATTAATATTTGTTTAGTTCTCCTACTTTAAACTTGTGTTCAGTGTATAGGACAATGGAACGTAGACTGTTGATTATTAATAGTTAACGACGATTCACATTTTAAGAAAATATGCTGGATGATGACAAACTAATACTTCATTATTACCATCTAATAAAATGTGTAGTGACATAACTGGCCAAAACTCTGAAGAAGTGAATAATATTGACATAGATAATTTACTAGTATCACAAATGCAATGTGAAGCAAAAGTGCCATTCAAATACTTTGGATTTTGGAGATGATAACTGGTCGGATAATGAATTTTTATTTGACCGACCAGAAAATACACCCTTTCTGGAAAATTATTCCGCCAGAAATTAATGTGTTTCGGGCTAGACCTGAAAGTGGGCATCAGAAATCGGTAAAAGCTTTTGCCGATTCCCTTTTCCGATCCATGAAGATATATGTCAAACCAATGTTATACATACCACAACAAAAATTGTGACAATTCCAAGCATATCAGGTACCTCTTCCCTTCAAATATCTAACGTTCATAATTGAGTATTTAACATAAATATTACAAAAATTTATACCTATAGTTAATTATTGTTGTTGTAGTAGTATTTTTCTTTGTATCACGGTGTCGGTCGAAAAAAAAAATATTGTGCGTTACAAGACCGAAGAACAGTGATTTGCAAGTGTCCTCAAGCTTCCAGGACTCGCCTGCGGCTCGCTATGAAATCTGCTTGACCTGCAAAACACATCTTTCTGGTCTTGTAACGTAAATACCTATTCTGTTAGTCAAATACAAACAAAATATTTTCAAGTCAAAATAGTTATGCAAAAGAAGAAAGATTTGTATTACATCAAATAGGACTTAGTAAGGAAATGGTGATGTAGGTATTTATGATAGCAGAAAGTGACAGCTAACAAGAAAAGCTAACTATTTTGGTAATTTTAATGTACTGTTGAAAAAGTTACTAAAGAAACTAACCCGTGTGCCTTCTAAAAAACTAAATGATTTCGCGATGTTGGTTGGTAGTAAAACAAAAAGTTTTATTCTTTATAACGCAGAGACAATAAATCTCTCAGACAATTTCTTTGAATCGACACTAAACTAAACAATTCATTTTCGACCAAGTACTTATATCAGATATTATGGTGTCGATGCGTCTTTGGTATTAAGTAAGAACATCTGAATCTTGTATTTTCTTAATTATATATGGTTGACCTAAAAATATCAAATTCTTTAGTTTTTTAAATATTCGCAGTAGAACTTAATATGATACTCCTATAACTGGATATAGACTTGAAAACGAGAATTTGACAATTTCTTAAACTCTTACACAAATGCTTTTAAACAGTATCACGATAAGCAAGTAAGTAAAACGTAGAGATATCTACTCTAGCTAGAACTCATAGTTCGTAATTATAAAATCACAATAGTTCCGCTTTTGCAGGTATTTTTAGTTATTTTCTTATATCTAAGCAAAATGTCCAATATTTGTTAAAATGCGAGATTTATATAAAATATACAGGGTGTTTAAAAATTATGCAGCCAAACTCTTAGAGTGTGTAATATTTATAGAGAATTTTCGTTTTGTCTTGAGCCCCTTTACATACTGTAAGAGTTTGGCCTCATAATTTTTAAACACCCTGTATATCTGTTTTGAAAACTGTTGAAGATAGGAATCAAATACACGGTGGCGCAAGTCCTTACTCCATTTCCTAAGGCTGTAACTCTGTTTGTAAATAAAATGAATTGGTTCTGTTTGTTGATTATGTTTATTTAGATGTTTTCATTTTTTTCTATTAAGTCGCGAATATGATATCGGTCAAGTGGCAGCCACTAGAGTTGATGCACATTGGGATTCCTTTCATTGCATTTTCCAAAACTTTTGGCGATAAACTATTCTCTTGTCGCATGTTCTCCTTTAGAGCCCCCAAGGTCTCTGGCTTGTTCGTATACATCCGTGACTTCAAAAAACTCCAAAGAAGGAAGTCTGGAACGCTCAAATCGTCGATGGAAAACAACCACATTGAGGTCGAGGTTTAGGAGGGTTTGGCTGTAATTTACACGCGATTGACAGTCTGAAGGCAGTAGCTGATGCACTTTGTACGGGAAGTATTCAAATCTTTCACCAAAATTCGCTGAAAAGACTGTCGTTTACTGCCTAATTGCGTGGCACGCTATCTGGTTGATGTTTGAGGATTCTTTTGGACATCTGCAGCCACAGCAACAATATTTTCGAGAGAACGGCTGCTCCGGGACCATCCACATCTGCTACTGTTCCGTGTTGAACCAGACTCCTCGAGGCGAGCAGCTAAACGCAATAATGTTTGCCCAATAGGTGCCACATAACCAGGGAATCGACAACGAAATTCATCAAAACCACCGACCGATTATTTCTCAAAAACATTGTCACAATTTCTAAGTTCTTGAGGAGTAAAGCGATTCAGGTTGTCCGCATGTATTCTGCTGCTGTTCACTTCACAAATGTCAAAGTCGCGTTGATATAAGAGACCATTTGCAAAAATGGGAGCATGGTCCCCCTTTATTAGTTATTGCTTCAGATCTTAGATTCTTTATTTAGCTACGCTACGCTGACGAGGAGCAATAACTCCGAAACACGTGTCCGTAGCTGCACTAGTTTCATCTTTTGGGGTATATGGCACGATTTAGTTTCTTGTTTGTTTGTGTTTGACCCCACGAATCCTATCTATCTTATATTCACTTTTGCCGAGGTTGAAATAGAGCAGTACGCATAGGGCTCTGTGTGCTGACTGCTGTCTGAGGCCACAAATTTGGTCCATGATACACGAAAGCTCGAATAGAGTACTGTGTACTGTACTTTCTAACCTTTATTAGTTATTGCTTCAGATCTTAGATTCTTTATTTAGCTACGCTACGCTGACGAGGAGCAATAACTCCGAAACACGTGTCCGTAGCTGCACTAGTTTCATCTTTTGGGGTATATGGCACGATTTAGTTTCTTGTTTGTTTGTGTTTGACCCCACGAATCCTATCTATCTTATATTCACTTTTGCCGAGGTTGAAATAGAGCAGTACGCATAGGGCTCTGTGTGCTGACTGCCGTCTGAGGCCACAAATTTGGTCCATGATACACGAAAGCTCGAATAGAGTACTGTGTACTGTACTTTCTAACCTTTATTAGTTATTGCTTCAGATCTTAGATTCTTTATTTAGCTGCGCTACGCTGACGAGGAGCAATAACTCCGAAACACGTGTTCGTAGCTGCACTAGTTTCATCTTTTTGGGTATATGGCACGATTTAGTTTCTTGTTTGCTTATATTTAATACATTATAATAAACACAGAAATACACCTTACTTTCTATTGCACCTTTTAGCACTTAAGAACATACACATATACAAAGAACTAATGCGTTTCCTGAATAATATCAACCAACTGCTATAAAATCGTATATAGGTTAGAATCGTATCCTTATGTGTTATGCCTCTTGTTTATTGAACCTCGTCTATCCGTGGCCTCAAACCTGTGTGTCTATACTTTAATGCTCTGATGGGCCCCTGGGCAAGAAGAGTGTAACCCTGTTTGTTTCCCCGTTGTTGGTCTTCTATTAATTCATCCGTAATCTTGTGTTAGGTTTTATTGTATGGATCTGTTTTAAAATAGTGGCTGGCTAATGGATTCCTTATCCAATGCCATTACAAAAAAAAAAAAAAAACTTTACTTTCCTAATGTGGAAAGTACCTATATAATACACTATTGTCATATATTATTTAAGATTTCCAGTTAAATGGAAAGTTAGATGCATGATTAAGATATACGTTCAATACACAATTAAGAACTATATCAATGTCGTAAAAATCTGTGGGGTGTAATGTTGATGAGAACTTTGATCATCTCAATTTTTGACCTCACTGTAGGAAGTAGTAAGTAAGACTATTGTCAATAATGTTTCAGAATGTGTGAAACTTATTATAAACAATAACATTTTTTCATCATCAACAATAATAAATAAGTTTACACCTAACTCGTTCGGGACACACTGTATAAGAAACATTTTTAACATAAATAATAAAGTGACATCAAAATACATTTTCATTACTTTACAATTCTCTTTCTTTGCTTGATATGCATTGTTTATAAATGACTTTGTTTAGGATTTATACCAGCATATAATAACAACAAACATATCTAAATTGATATAGTACCTACTTATATTGATGTTTCATCTCTAAACATGCTATTATTATATTCATTGGACTTTCTTTAATACATGATGAATACTGGATTAAACATCATAAAATTCAAAACGTCTAAAAACAAATTATCAAAAAAATTTTTTTTTTTTTCAACTCCCAAAATTCATCCATTATGGCCACCAATTAAAAAACGAAGTCCACAAGAAGATGTACATATTCTTTCGCTCTTACAAGCTCTTCAGGTGAACGATTAATCTCGCAAAATAAAGTGATTTACTTGAACTTACATTTTATAATTAATAAACTGTCATGTAACCATAAAAAACAAATTTCTATAATTAATGCCGCCTACATTTTCATGTAGGCGGCATTAATTATAGAAATAAATCAAAATAAACTAGTTCTATTCTATCTATTCTAACAAAGTCATTTATTTTCATTCTATTGGAATTTAATAAGTTCCAAAGTTTTTTTTGATAATATAAAAAATGGTGGGAAAGAATTTTGGTAAATTATGTTAACGCGCTCCCATAATTTTCAAAAGATTCCAAAATTAGATCATACCCGATTAACTTAATAATTTGTATAAATCAGGTTCACAAATAGTTCGGACTTCCCTTAAATATCGACCGTACATGTATTATGCTTTTACATTATTTTTGTGAGTTTTGTTAGCTCTGTTATTGTGGATTCACTGTGTAAGTAATTCATAAACATATTTTACGGTAAGTCAGAAATGCAAATTTTCTCACCAAGTATACAATTTGCTTACCTACTCATCAAACCATTTTACCAAGGTATAATTTATAAATATGACATTTAACAAATTATACAACTAAATTAACACTTAATCTGCATATTGATAGCATTTTAAAATGCATACATTCGTGGTAATTTAAGTCTCCAGCTTCTTGACACATTATTGTTCCGGTTTCGTCATTAATAACATAGGTGATAATAGAAACTCATTGTAAAATAAAAATACCAACGTGTGAGTCCACAATAACAACAAAAGAAGCTATAAAAATGCAAAGAGAAAGAGATTTTTGGGTTGTTTGTGAGTTATAAACCATGAATATTAGGTTTAGGACGGCTATATTAGCCATGGTAGTGATTTTTTATTCAAGGGTACTGTCCGGGAGTCAGATCAGAGAGACCAGTAAGCTTCAAGACCCCACACAATACCGTTTCATTAGAGGTACACTGTTAAGTTTCGCAACGGTCCAGTGATTCTATTACCTATTTGGGCATGTATACGCTCTTCAACATAAATTTACTAATTGTTTACGGAAAAATCTTTTATTTGTTTACCTGCTGACAGCTTTTGAATAACCATTCGCAATGACTAAATGCTTATTATCTCATGCATTTTTGGTATTACTTGGATTTCAGATAATGGAATTGAAACTTTTGAGGTGATGACTTCGTTTTGTACAGTTTCTGACAGTAAAGCCTCTATACCTGATTGAAACTTTATAATATTATTAGTCTTATTAATCGTATACATCAAAACTTAAAAAAAAACTATGATTGATCGTCTGAAATTTGAAAACAAATATTCATTTTATTATATAGGGGACAATATATTTCAAAGTAAACATTGTATTTCAAATTCACAACATAATATTAACTATTAAATAATACACACAGCACACAGGAAAATTTTATGCTTAACGTTAATAAACGATTTGTCATTTTAAGCATCAGAATTATTTAGTTGAACACACATCTATTTATTCGTACTTATATTATGTATAAAAAAATTTATAACAACGAACGCAACCTCGTTTATCATAAGAAATATGAAAATTTTACGACAGTTTGTCACAACTATACCGTTTACTTTCAATATAATTAGTATGCAACTAACGTTTCTTTATTAGAAGAAAAATAAAAAATCTGCTTGTATGTAGCAAAATATTTGTTTGCGTTTAATAACATTTCCTTGAAGGAATGAATGCAGGGACGCATTACTTTTAAAGATATGAGGAGAGATGTAAGAAAAGAACGATTTAGTTGCCATTATTAAATTTAGTTGATATAAATAAAACTACCTATTTTCCTTTAAGTTAATCAGTAGCACTGACCACCAGATGGCTACACTTAATTTCTCACCACTTCTGTCTTGCTTAGTTTGCCTTAACCTAATTTGGTGTGGCTTGTTATTTGTCAATACAATAAGTTCGAAACCGATCTATGTCTTGTGAGGAAAAGAAAACAATGATTTCCTTTGAATTGATAGTTTTTACTTGTAGATTGGTAAGTGTCTTTAATGTTTCTTGTAATTCCTATATTCTTTACATGTTTAATAAATTATAGATTCTGAGGAAGGCAGGTTATTCTGCAGAAACCGGTCAATCTAAATACCGAAGGAGTATTTTTTATTTGTCCTACGTCCCACGAACGTTGTATGTAAAATAATATAGTACAGGACACGAAACAGTATTATAGATAAAGATTATTAGCATTGAAAAGGGAAACAGATTAAGTTTTCGAAACGTCTGCGAAACATCATTGTTTTTATTTTAGTTTATTTATATTTTATGACAAAAAACCAACCTTTAACTGTTCCTTTGACGTAAAGTCACAGGCGTAAAGGTTATTTAAAAAAAAAAATACAATATTTTTTAGATTGTCTGGGTAATGTTCAGAAGTGTGGCAGTAAATCCCAAATAAGAACAGAAAGAAAAACTGAAAGATGCCACAAATAACTTTTAGACAATAAGTAAAATAAGTAACAATCTATTCATTTACTAAAAGGTGTTTTAATAAAAATTTGATTGATTAGAAGTAATGATTTTAATCACTTACATCATATATTTTCCGAAGGTGGAGAGATAAAAGTACTCCTAAGGGGCGGGTATTTACTGCCACTCAAAACTTTCCGAAATTGAAATATGTAATGTAAAGATATACAAAACATTTCATGTGAAAAATGAAATTTGAGGACATTTCTGGCATATCTAGAAATGGCAAATATTACTGTGTTAAAAAGTATATTTGTAGTAATTTACACTTCTCATATTTCATAAAGAAGTAGAGAAATATAGGGGCCAACCACCTTGCTGGGTCAGTTGAAATATCCTTTAAACATTGAGCTGTAATTATATTAATAAAATATTAACATTAGCTTAGAGTAGTTCCAAGAATAATAAATATATATACAAAGAAATAAACATAATAAATATGGTGCTCTAATTAATCGTTCTTGGCTATCATGATAGACGCTCATTAATAGATCACGAGTGAGTTATATCATTAAAAAAACAAATTAAAGCAACAAAACCGAACGTCAATAAGTGATTACCATATCATTTAAGCATTTAATCGTAATTAAATTTGTTAGTAAAATGAAGTCAATTTAAAATGAATGTAAACAGGTTGAAGTAACTTATACAAGATGGAATAATTGTTGGAAAGGCGACATAACAACATCTTCCACAGTATCAAGCAGATAATTCCGATAAAATCTGCAGTGAATGATAGGGTGACGGGATTAGTGTTTGATATAAATGATCAAGGATGTCTTCCAGTTTGCTAATTAACTACCAGCAAGCTCGAGTGGCGTGAATAACCTACGATTAAAGCACGGTATCCACATTCTCCATAGTTCATAGACAAGACATTTCTACGTTATTTAACAACTCCAATTCTTCACTGACATGCGAAGGGTTCTACAATTAATATTAAATTTTGTATACTCATTGTATTATTAACCGCATTCTAGCTGTGCCATGTTTCTGTAAAACAAAATAAATAATGTAAATATATAATTTTGAAACCCCCAATTCACTTAAGGATGTCAGGGTCGTATAATAAATGTTACAAATAAGAAGGTTTTTTGTAATTAGTGTATGAACATGAACATGAATGCCTCTTTGAAAGAGAAATTTTAAAATCCATATAATTTTCCACCAGAACTTTTAGGGATGGTAATGCCTCTACATTTGTTTCCTGCAGGAAACAAATTACAAGGCAAACGAAAATGAAATAAAGGAAAGATTTCTGAAATAAGTTGTAACAAATATTACCGTCAATTCTGATTAAGTACAAGGAACATATAATATTTCATGTCTCATCTCTAACATGGAATAACTGATAACTTTCCCACTATGTTTTTGAAAATAACCATACATTATTTAATGCATAGGTACCTTAAATTTTTCATTAAATTTTTTAAATATCTTTTGGTCAAAAACAGTTGTATCAATGAAATTTGGCTGGTTGATATTTTTCATAGGGCGCTATCAACTGGCGATATTAGATCAACACTAATTCAGTAGCGTGCGTTTACACATTTTTTCTGATAAGAACACTGATAACTGTGCGCCACTGGATCTTTTTATACAATTTCGAAAACCTAATGTAATAATAATAAAATACTCTAAGGAATCAAAATCTTTAATAACAAAAATCTGGGAACAGCAGCAGCGAATTTTCAAAATGAAGTCCATTAACCTCAATGCTCTTTAAAAATTAATCACTTAATATCCAGAAAGTACTAGTTGACAGAATAGTACAGATTTCACGTCAAGTAAAGGTAGATGTGCATAAACTCAGGAATATGGAAAATTAAATTTTCTTGCGGGCCAGAAAGTGAGTCGCTGTTGTTTTTAAATTTTTGTTATTGAAGATTTTATTTCCATAGAGCATTTAATTATTATTACATTTGGTTTTCAACCCCGAAATTGTATGAAAAATCCTGTGGCGCACAGTTGTTGGCATTCTTATCAGTAAAAAATGTTTAAATGCACGCCACTGGTTTAGTTTTGAAAAATTAATATCGCCAGTAGATAGCGCTCTATGACAAATTAATATAAACCAACCAAATTTCATTGATATGATTGTTTTTAACCAAAAGATATTTAAAAAATTCAATGAAAAATTTTCAACTTTAACAAATTGTATAAAAAAATTAAAGGTTATATAGCAAAATCCTGGGACACGTCAATACTATGTTTTCGGCTCCATTCACATATTAATTTTTTACCATACAACCTGACTCACCCTGTATACAGAGTGAACCCCTACCCCCAACTTATTTAATTCCTTTTAAAGGGGGGCGCCATTGTTTTCTAATATGGAATAGGTACTGATCCAAAAAACCAAAAATTGCCAGCGTTAAAGATATTATAGATAGACTTTTAGAGGATTGCTTTACAGTTAACAATAATATAAGTTGTGTCTAAATTAAAAAAATTGTTTGATGACTGTGTTACCTAAACTTCTGCAATTAGCAATTACTAGAGCGGAGCTTGGCAGGCTGCTAAAAAGAGTAGAGTTTTCGATTTGTTAAAATGAGAGCCTTTGAAGAAAAGAAGTCTTTCTCCTCTGGAAGTATTACCTTTTTAATTATATTTAGATATTGATTGTACGAAATATAATAATTTATATTGTCTACGAGTTATTTGTGGCATCGTTTAATGTTCTTATTTGGGATTTACCACCAAATTCTTGAATAGTTTCAGATATTCTAAAAAATATCTGGATTTTTTTTAAATAACCTTATTTTTACTACAGTGCGTAAAGTACACGCTGTGTAGTGCTTAAAGTAAAAAAGTAAAAAATTACATATTAGAACACCTATAATATACATATGTTATTTTAAAAAGGTTAAATATAGTTAATTTTATGTACTTAGTCCATTTTTTATCATGGTTGAGAATGTACTCTACTTTACCTACGATCGTATTTATTGAAATTAAAACACAATTTTGTGTCATTTTTATTATTTATCGCTTATGTCAGTTTTGACAGCTTTAGAAAATTAAGTTTTGCACCTGCAATTTTGAATAATTTTAGCCTGGCGTCAGAAATATGAACTACAAGTGTGGTGAAATATTGGTCACGTGGTCACATTACAACACACCTCAGCGGCTGAGCGTGCGATTTGTTTACGGTGTGTAAGGTTCAATTTACATAGGTGGCGGAGAGTGCGTTTTCAGCTATTTACGTTAGTGATCGTAGGTAATAATTATTTTTGTATCAAGGGTGCGAAATGCTACTTTGGTGATCGAGAACGAAAGTTTTCATCATTCGAGATGACCAAAGAATTTCGCACACGAGTTGCAAACAATATTTTTTCTACAACGACTTCAATTTGATTAAACTAAAACCATAAAGCGGTATCTTCTATTATAATATTTAATGCAAATTAATTTAAAAAGAAATAGTATAGCAGATGTCTCTTGTAGTAGTAGTAGTAGTAGTACGGGGGGAGACCTAGGCCTGGCAAGTAGGCCACGAATGGGCCCTTTTTGCCTGCCCCCCAGAAACACCCCCTCAACCATTCACCACCTCCTCTCCCTCGAATCTCCTCGACCTTCTAATGAAGGTCAGGACGTCCTTCCAGTCCAACGACTGTAACTCCTCCCTTTGAAGTTCCCCGGCGCCAAAGACTTCATGTCTTATTCGCCCGAGTGCCTCACACTGCCCTAGGAAGTGGTAGGATGTTTCATCACCCTTCCCACATTCCGAGCGGATAGGGTCTTCCTCTACACCTATCAGAGCTAGGTGTCGTCTTAATGTACAATGGCCTGTTAGAACTCCGACCAGGAGTCTAAGCGTTTTCCTGCTCCGACCCAGTAACCAGGCCGATTTTGATTTATTCGGCCCCGATACAAAGTCTCGAGCTTGTCTGCAGCCAGTGACTAACCTCCAATAATCCTTTAAGGTATCATACGCCCAATCATTTAAGGCCGTCGAGACCTGCCTTCTTGTTATTCCTAGCATTGGTTCCGGTCCTACGCAGGGCTCCTCGGCCCCGAGTCTGGCTAGTTCGTCAGCTTTCTCGTTTCCCGGAACCCCGGTGTGTCCCGGGACCCATACCAGGTTCACCTCTTTATGCCTGGCGAGCTCCTCCAGGGCATCGCCGCACTCCTGAACCAGGGCGGACCTCGTTCTAGGGCTGCATATCGCCTTCAGAGCTGCCTGGCTGTCGGAACAGATATATAATCTCTGTTCCGCACTATTTCTTACTTCTTCCTTGCTTGCCAGCGCTAGGATGGCAAAAACCTCTGCTTGGAAAACAGTGGTGTGTGATCCAAGAGCAAAGCTCTCTCCCACACCCCCGCTCTCTAGATATACTCCTGCTCCAGACTGTCTATCAGCTATTCTGGAACCATCCGTATAGCCCACCAGACAGTCCGGATGGAAGTTTATTTTCCCCTCTTTCCATTCTTCCCTACTTGGTAGGGTAAGAGTTTATGCCTTCTCTAACCTCAACCGGTCTTTCGCCTCTGTTACCTTATAGGCGGAGATGGAGATTTCCTCCTCCGCCATTCCCGCAACAGCCGCGTGGCCTTCTATTATACCTCTACACTTCCAGCTGCCCGAGTCCCGCATTCTAAGATAGGCCGCCATAGCCTCCCTCTTTATCCAAGTGGGAAGCGTTGGTAGGCCCAGCGGAACATCTAGGGCAGCTGTTGGTGTTGTTCTCATCGCGCCGGTTATCCCCAGGCAGGCGAGCCTTTGAATCTTTGCCAGCCTTCGGGACGTGGTGATTCGGCTCACGCACGGCCACCATACCAGCGCTCCATATTGAAGCCTGGGTCTGATGACAGCAGCGTATAGCCAGTGCAGGATCTTCGGGCTAAGCCCCCAGCTCCTACCCACCACTCGGCGCAGCTGCCAGAAGGTTGCCGTCGCTTTTTCAGTAATTCTGTCGACATGCGCCCCCCATAGCAGCTTCCTGTCTAGAGTCACCCCTAGGTACTTCGTCTCCTGCACGAGTGCTAGAGCTTTTCCGTACATAATTGGTGCTCTAAAATTCTCTATTTTCCTTCGTTTAGTGAAGAGTATCATCTCGGTCTTAGTGGATTGACTGAGAGACTCGTTTCACTACACCACCTCTCTATAATTCTACAGGCTACCTGCATTCTATCGCAGACAATGTTTAGAAACCGGCCGGTCACTAGGACCAGCCCGTCATCTGCATATGCCTGCGCATAGAAGCCTTCCGCTGTCAGGCGCTCCATGAGTCCGTCCATTACTAGACACCATAGGCGGGGTGAAAGGCAGCTCCCTAGAGGGCAGCCTCCCCTCACCCCGATGTTCAGCTGGTAGTCTCCTAAAGCTGCACTGACGCGTCTCTCTTCCAGCGCGGATCTTACCCATTTGACCATAACTGGAGTAGTACCCCTGGCCAAGAGGGTATTGCAGATAGTCTCAGTTTTTGCCTTATCAAAGGCCCCCTCTATATCAAAGAATACTGCTAGGGCTACCTCCTTATAATGGAGGGCCCTTTCCACCTTGTGCACAACACCATGCAGGGCGGTCTCTGTGGACCTCCCTCTTCTGTATGCGTGCTGGTTCTCGTGAATTGGATACCTAGCTAGTACTCCTTCCAGCAAATATCTGTCTACTATCCTCTCCAATGTCTTCATTAGGAAGGATGTGAGACTGATTGCTCTAAAAGATTTGGCAGGCGTATAATCCTTCTTTCCTGCTTTAGGAATAAAGACTATTTTGGCTGCCCTCCAGGCCAGCGGAACGTATCCCAGAGCCAGACTGGCCCGGAAGATCCTCCTTATTCGTGATAGAAGGATCTCCAGGCCCTTCTGTAGCAATGCCGGGAATATTCCATCTGGCCCTGCTGCCTTATAGGGATCGAACTCATTCACTGCCCAGGCTATTGCGCCATCTGCTATCACCTCCTCGGCAAGTTGCCAATCCACCTGTGGGGTCGGCTCCTCCCTGGTTGCGACGGCAGTGGCTTCGTTGCCCGGAAAGTGTGCCTCCAGAAGAAGTCTTAATGTCTCCTCACTGGAGGAGGTCCATGTCCCGTCTTGCCTTTGTAGTAGTCCTATACTACCCCTTGTTTCGCAGCTGAGGATTTTCATCAGCCTCGCGGACTCAGGTAAGGAGTCCACCTCCCCACAGTATGTCCGCCAGCTGGCCCTCTTGCTGCGTCTTAACTCTTTTTTAAATTCCTTTCTAACCTTCCTGAAGTCACTCCATGCGGCTTCTGTCTTACTCTTGACAGCTTTGTTTTGGGTACGTCTGGTCTCCTGTCTCAGACCCTCCAAAGATCTGTTCCACCAGGGAACCCTCCGCACACCTGCCGCCCTTAGGGGACTAGCCTCCTCGTATGCCATGGTTATGTGACTCCCCAGGCTATCAACCTCCTTGTCTAACTGTTCTGGGGAGGTTATTTGGCCCTCTGGTTCGCCTTCCAGGCTAGCCAGAGCAGACAGGTATTTCTCCCAGTCTGTCGCCCTCGGATTCCGTCGGAGGGTAATCTCTGTCCTGTCGGACCGTATCTCGAATCTGACCATTCGGTGGTCAGATGTTGAGATATCTTTCGACACCCTCCAATCCGAGATCTCCCCCACCAAGCTTTGAGAGGCCAGCGTAATGTCAATCACCTCTTGTCTGATGCTATTGACAAACGTTGGCTCTTTTCCTCTATTTAACACTTGTAGGTTTGTAGACGCCAAGTACTCTAACAAGGCTTCTCCCCGAGCATTAATGTCAGAGCTGCCCCACACGATGTGATGGGCATTGGCGTCACATCCGATTATTAGTGGAAGACCTACATTCCTTGCATATGTAATTATTCTTATTAGCTCCTCGGTAGGCGGTAGTCGCGCATTATCATACGGGAGGTATACGCTACTAACTATTACCTTACGTCTAATGTCACTCACCTTATATTCTAGGACGGCAGCAGTAGCATCCCTGGTTCCCAATTGAGGTATTGGTACCATGTGGAGATCCTTGGATGCTAACATGCATGTAGTCGGGGGCTGCCCGTCCTCGCCTTCCTTTCCGACTACCATTTGGTAGCCGGCTCCACCTAGACAACACTCCAACAAACATGTTTTATTGACGTTTTCGATATTGTGAGTGTTGAATATTGTGAGTTTTTTAAAGTAAAATAATACATAAGATAATAATGGAGAGTCTCGAAAGTGAAGTGATTTACCCCACCAGAAATATCAGATGCAGCCAACCTTGTTACACTCAATCTTCTACCGGAAAAATTCAGATGGCAGTATGAACAATAGGTATGTGATGTGCAAAATATTTTTTCTACGACTGCCCTTGAAAATTATAAAAAACCCACAGCAACCATGACCCGAAACTATCATTTTTCACATGATGTGTGCAAAAATCCGAAAACACAGTAGTCATGTTTTTCACACAGTCCTGTCAAAAATAGAACGGACATCTGTTATTTGTATTTTTTTAGGTAGGCTATGCTAAGTCTAAGGCTCCATTGGCGCGGGTTCAGATCAGATCAGACCAGACCAGACCAGACAAGACCAGACAAGACCAGACCAGATCAGACACGCCCGACGTGGTGGCTTCATTTGTAGCGGATTTGTATGATAACCGACGAGTAAACACGTGGTTATTATTATTTGGTAATAATAATAATAATTAAATTTCTTGAAAATCGGCGATTAAATTTATAAATTTTATTATGCAATTATTTGTCAAGTTAATGCCCATCCAAGAAAAAATATGCTTGCAAGGTCAGCACCAGTTCTAATTGTACATTGTACATTCTTTGCCTGTTAAGGTCAATTAAAAGTGACTTGTCCATTGTCTCACAAGTCAATTTACGGCCGTAATCTGAGAAAATATCAAACACGTTTGATTCGTCTGGAAGTACACGTGCGTGTCTGGTGAAAACGCGTCTGTCGCGGTCTGGAGGGACAACTGTAGCCACTTATCTGGTCTGATCGGGTCTGATCTAAGTAAGTAAGTAAGTAAGTTTATTATATTAGCAAAGCTACTTAATACAGAAAAAATACAGAAAAAATACAGAAAAAGTTCTTAGTATACATACTATATCTCAAACATAAATTGAAAGTAAAAATAAAAATAAAAAATTGGTACTGTAAAAGACTTGTACACTTATTGTAATTTACATAATATGTGAAGTTGTATATTAAGCTAATTACATGCTAGATATTTACTTAAGATTTTAACAAAAGTATTTAAATTAGGTGCTTCCTTTATATCATCTGGTAGAGTATTAAAAAGACGAAGTCCTTCTTTAAATAAGGAACCTTGTAACAAGGATTTCTTAACAATCTCTATGTCATAATGATTTTTCGATCTTATGTTATAATTATGTACATCTAGACGCCTCCTTAAACTTTGTAAATAGGATGGTACTTCCCCTCTACTTATTTTAAATATTAAGACCAAATTTGACTTTTTTATATTCTGCTCCACTGATAGCCAATGGAGTGTACTTAACATGAACTGAATAGGAGTATAAATATTGCAGTTTAATATGATTCGCATTGCCTTATTCTGAAGTACCTGCAACCTAGCAATTTCTTGTTTGTTACATGCTATTAAGAAAGATGCACAATATGCAAAATGTGGATAAATAATTGTATTGTAGATAAGCAATTTACTCCATTGCGACAAATTAAGTGATATTCTGCGAAAAAAACAACTTTTTTCCCAATTCTGGTCTGATCTGATCTGAACCGGCGCTAATGGAGCCGCAGCCTTATTCAGTTTCATAGTAACCGACTTGTAATTTTAATTTTTTATGTAATTGGTTTTGTTAAATAAAAATATCTATCAAATTGTTTTTTTTTTTCAATCGTAGAAAAAATATTGTTAACAACACGTTTGAAAACATCTTTTTACACTCACTCGACTTGTGGGCCTCGCCTTCGGCTCGTCCGACCAAACTGTCTCACTCGTGTGAAAAGATTCGTTTTCAAAACTTATTTAAAATACTATTGTAACGTAGTGTGCCAAATATTTTGCGCACGGGGTCATGATAACGCAAAAAAAATAATGTCAATGAAAAAATGTCTCGTTTTAAGCACTGACGTTAGTAGAGTGGTAATGGCGGAGCTGGGTCTCCCCCCACCCTTTTTTTTGTGGTGGGGGGTAACTAGGGTAATTAGAGTAATGTAGGTAATTAGACTGATGTAATTGCAATAGAGGTAATTAGAGTATTGCAGGTAATTAGCCTGATGTAGTTGCAATAGAGGTAAGTAGAGTAATGTGCAGTAATTAGACTGATGTAATTGCAATAGAGGTAATTGGAGTGGTGCAATGCAATTGTAGTTGTAATTAGTGTATGTACTGATATGTGTATGAGTATTTCAAGTAGAGGTGGTGGGGCAGCTTCACTCCGTGTATATAAATGAGGATGAGGAGCACACAGCCATTTGTGGTGCTAGTCTCCCAGAGTAAAGACATAAAATGTATATTTGTACTTCTTGTGGTGTAAGTTTTACACGTGGTGACAATTTGCGAAGACATCAGAGGCAATCTTGTAAGAAGATACATGATAGTGGTCCGCAAGCAAAATATCCTTCAACATCTACAAATATGGAAACTTGTAATTGCTGTAATGTGACTCTAAGCACAACCCAAATGAATTCCCATAGAAGGACATTGCAACATAGGACAAATTGTTCCGTTTATAGAAGGTGTAGAAATTGTGCAGAGCGCTTTCAAATACAGGATTGTAACCTATCGAGTATATAGCGAAAATAATCACCAAGACTATGTAATGTTCTTCAATGAAATTAGACCAAAAATATTAAATCTCTTCGAGGAAGTGTTACGTATTCATAATACAGTAAAAGTAAATATGGAAACGTTTGCTACGTACGTATTACAGACACAGGAACTATCTGAAATGAAATCATTTAACACTTCCAACAAAATCTTGGATCAAGCTATGGATTTGAACGATACTTTGGACACCTTTGTGGATGCTATGATTACACAAACTACGGAGTTCCTGGAACGTGATTCAGGTATTTAAACATACATTAAGGTGGAAAGAAAATGACTAATTATAATTTAATTTTAGGATGGGCCCTCGAACGAATTGCTTTTGTTGAAATCAATGTGAATAAATATAGTCCTCTGGGTGGTTCATCATATGTCAAGTTGCCAAAATCCATAGAAAACAAGAAGGCAGTGGTAAATGTAAAAAACCAGGATCAGTATTGTTTTGCTTGGGCTGTAACTTCAGCGTTGTATCCTGCAAATGGCTGCACATCTGAGACCTCATCATATCCACATTTTTCAAGAGTTTTAAATTTATCAGGTATGAATTTTCCAGTAAAATTGCGGGATATTTCAAAATTTGAGGAGATGAATAATATTTCAATTAACGTGTACGGGTTAGAAGAAAAATTTGAGAATAATAGAATAAAGTATGAAGTTGTTGGGCCTTTACGTTATTCTGAAAAAAAACTATTTATGCATGTAAATTTGTTACTACTTTCCGGTGAATGTGGTGTAAATCATCACTGTAAGAAAGATTGCGCTAATAATCACTATTGTTGGATAAAAAACTTGTCTAAGCTAGTTTCCGCTCAAATTTGAGCTCATGATCATAAAAAGTACTTTTGTGATGGTTGCTTACTATATTTTAATAATGAGCGTCAGTTATTCCAGCATCAGAGAAATGACTGTAATCATGTTTATACAACAACACCATCGACACAATTTCGGATTGATAAATATGGTAAACAAGTACCTGAAAATATATTAAAATTTGAAAACTTTCAAAGACAAATGCAAGTACCATTTGTAGTGTATGCAGACTTTGAATCAATTCTGAAACCTATTCATACTTGTGAACCGAACCCCGAACGTTCTTATACAAATAAAACTTTTATACACGAACCTTACTCCTTCGCATATTTCATAAAATGTTCTTTTGACAATTCTTTATCAAAATTTGAACCCTATCGAGGATCTGATGTAGCCAAAGTTTTTGTATCGCGTATTGAAGCCGATGTAAGGGAAATCTATAACAGATATATGAAAGATATAGTCCCAATGGCTAAACTCACAGCACAAGAAAGACAAGACTTCCTGAATGCGACCGTATGCGGTATATGTGAGAAACCATTTAAAGTAGAGGATGTAAAAGTTAGAGATCATTGTCATATAACTGGTAAAGTAAGATTTGGTGCCGCACACTCTGTATGTAACTTAAATTACAAATTACCAAATTTTGTACCTATCATATTTCACAATATGAGTGGCTACGACAGTCACCTATTTATAAAACAGCTCTGTGCACATAAGGACAGAGTTGATGTTATAGCACAAAATAAAGAAAAATATATATCTTTCACGAAACACCTTTATATGCATGATTACGTCAATAAGAAAGGGGAGAAAAAACGGAAATTTATACAACTACGATTCATCGATAGTTTTAAGTTCTTATCAACATCGTTGCAAAATTTAGGGGGCAACTTAACTGATAACCAATTGTTTGTTACGGGAAGTTTCTATACAGATAAGGAAAAATTTAATTTAATGAGGCAAAAGGGTGTATTTCCATATAGTTTTATGGATAGTTTAGAGAAACTAAATAATGTAGAGTTACCCTCGAAAGATTAATTTTACGATAACCTAAATGAAGAACATATAACAGATAAAGATTATCAGAGGGCTAACGATGTGTGGAACTTGTTTGATTGTCAAAATTTGGGCGATTACTCAGATCTTTATTTAAAATCAGACGTACTCCTTTTGTGTGACGTATTTGAAAATTTTCGTAAAATTTGTTTGGAAAAATATAAACTTGATCCTGCTCAGTATTACACTTGTCCGGGTCTCTCGTGGGACGCTATGTTAAAACTAACCAAAGTGGAGTTGGAATTATTAACGGACATTGATATGATCCATTTTTTTAAAAAGGGAATACGTGGTGGAGTAAGCCAGTGTACGGAAAGGAAACATATTGCGAATAACAAATTTCTCCCTAACTACGACCCCAAAGAACCTTCTTCATTCATCACATATCTAGATGCCACGAACCTATATGGGCATAGTATGTCGCAACAATTGCCGACAGGTGGATTCGTGTGGCTGTCCGAAGAAGAAATCATGAATTTAGATATTACGAGCATTTCAGATGAAAGCACCCATGGGTATGTTCTCGAAGTAGACATACATTATCCACAAGATTTACACGACTTACACTCAGACCTACCCTTTTTAGTAGAAAATATTATTCCACCAAAATCAAAATCGAAATTGACAAAACTGATACCAAATTTAAACGATAAGAGGAGATATATTGTGCATTATATAAATTTGAAACAAGCGCTAGATAACGGGTTAATGGTTATAAAAACACATAGAATACTTAAATTCAAACAATCACCTTGGCTTAAAAAATATATTGACCTAAACACTGATATGAGAAATAAGGCTAAGAATAAATTTGAAAAAGATCAGTATAAATTATTAAATAACGCAGTATTCGGTAAGACAATGGAAAATGTTGATAATAGAATGGATATAAAATTAGTTACCCACTGGGAGAGCGTTAGGCGGAGTATGGGTGCAAATGCATTAATAACACGCCCTAACTTTAAATCATGCTCAATATTTACTGATGATTTTGTAGCCATCCATATGGGTAAACTAAAGGTAGTCTACAACAAACCAATTTACGTTGGTTTTTGTATCTTGGAGTTGTCTAAGACAGTATTATACAACTTTTTCTACGACGTTATCAAAAAACATTTCGGCGATAATGCTTCTTTGCTGTATACAGATACGGATTCGTTGATTATAAAAACATTTACAGATAACTTCTATAATTTCATAATACAGAATCCAGACAAATTCGATACATCTAACTACGAAGAAATAAATAAATTTAATATTCATAAGGGCTTGTCGGTGTTAGGTAAAATGAAAGACGAGTTCCCCTCTGATCCCATTATTAGTTTTTATGGTACGGGTGCGAAAGCTTATTATATACAATCGGTGGATAATGAACTCAAAAAAGCTAAAGGTGTGAAGAAATCTGTTATTAGAAAGCAGCTGTCAATAGATGACTATAAGAAAATCGTTGAGCGGGGAGGTTTAATATTTAGAAAAATGAATACGTTTCGGAGTTGCTTGCATGACATTTACACAGAAATAAAGAACAAAGTGGCCTTGTCCCAACACGATGACAAACGTTTTGTTATTCCTAATACTACTAAAACATTACCGTGGGGGCACCGTGACATAATATCATTTTTTCAGAGCGAACAAGAACAAAATATAGAACGACTGATAGTTGCCATAAATAATATGGAGAAAAAAAATGAAAACTTGGACGCTTTACTTGCAGCAATAGCTGATTTAAGCCAATAATTAATTTAAAATTTTTATTTCATCTTCTAACGTAAAGGTCGAAAATTCGAATACATGAACTAAACTGGAAAATTCAAACTACAAAATTTCACCAATATTTAATTGTAACATTATAATACAAAATTATTGTGATAATTTTAAGTACTTTCAAATAATAGAATAAAAATATCTAAATAAAAATCACAGTGTTGTTATTAGTAAACCTTTCTCCCAAAATAAGTTAAATATCGATTAGGTTAAATCGTAAATTATAAATAATGTAGGTAGTGACTTGAAGAGGTGTGTGTAATGATACAGTTTTACAATGTAAGAGTAGGTGACGTTGCTAAAACTAAAATGTCGTTTTATGCTGCAGTCAGGAATGTGATGTCATTTCAAATAGAAAGTTGTTGCGTCAGTTATTCGATGTGCACATGACATTTAGAAAAGTTTGACGTCACTTTGTAGCGGGATTCTGTTGAGACAAAGAAAATCAACAGTGGGGTGAAAGCTTGGCTTGCATAAATCACGTGATGTCGTCCAACCAATGAGAGACGAGAGTGGTCACCCACTCCCTACCGTTGGAGGGGGAAGTTAGCTTGGCTTGGGTTTGAGGACGCTTACAAGATTCTTTCCGTCTTCGCCTGTGCTAGTGTGTGCAAGTGTGCTCTCGTGAATTTCATTGCTCAGTTTTTGTGAATTTGTGAACAAAATGGTAAGAACCGTTAAAAACGTATCATCTGCTGGTGGGCGTAAAAGGCGCTCGTCGACACCGCCACCAACTTTACCGCCCTTGACTTTAATGACGTATTTGGCTACGTTTAAACCATCACCTGACGCATCTACAGCGTCAGGTTCCGCCATTAATGGCGGTGCTGTGAAGTCAGCAATACAAAATCCATCCTCTGGCAGAGTTAATGTTTTAAACAACATTATTGTTAAAGATGGTATTGCTGCTGACGTTGGGGGCGCTTCGTGTTCTAACGAAGGCGGTAGTCAGCTAGCGTATCATGGGCACCATCAGCAGATGCACGGCAATATACATCCTGGCGCAGATTTACCTGTTTTGCACCTTGAAGATGGTGACCTCGGCAATACCGTCAATGTCACCGTATCCAGGGGTAATGCAGGTAAAGCCGTTCATACCCCGAAATTACATGGTTTGGCTTTAAACAAAAAATTTAAAGTCACACCATCTACTTCAGGGTGTCAGGATGTACGCGCATCTCATCCGCGCAAATCATCTATGTCTCTGGTGGCACATGACTCCGATGACGACTTTTTGCCTAGTGTTAGCACTGGTAATGTAAACAACAATAAAAACACAAAGTCGTCGTCGGCGCCATCAAAAGGTAAAGGTAGACGTACAGAAACACAATCCATAGAATGTGACGCGACTTTATGGGACGAAATAATGGATTTCACGCAGACAGTTGTACCTGCCCCTCTAAGTCCGCTACCTGCTTCACCAAAAAAAATTAAGGTTTCGGCAGGTAAAGGGCAGGTAAAACCGTCTGCGTCGTTTGTGGCTGTACCTCTACCTGGCAATAGCGCATTACAACAGCCAAGCTGTTCTAATGCGGTGTTGCCACCACCACGCAATGACGCATTAGAACAACCGGGTTGCTCTAATGCGGTGTTGCCACCGCCGCCAGAGGTAGCTCCGATTGTGAATGAGAATCCGCCCCCAGCACAAGCGGACTCTGATTCTGAATCGGAGGTGTTCTCGCAAGTTGACACCAAAACATCTGTTAAACAATTTTTTAAAATATACGGTCAACTTAAGAGAACACATGATTTAAATTTGAGGCGTTGTCGGGATCATCCGAAAATCTTGCGTCGTGCTGCTGATATGCGGGAAAGAGCCGCAAAATTAGAGGCCGACGTAAAGAGACAAAGGGAGGCTCTCGACAAAACTGCAAAGCAGATGAGGTTTATTTCGGACCAAATGGGTGGCTGAGCACTTGCGCACACGCGGCGGAAAGTTATTTTAAGTTAGATTTTAAGTTAGTTAAGAATATTGTTAGTTAGATAAGATTATTGTTAATTAGGTTTAAAATATAGTATTAATAAAAAAACATTAAAAAAATAAATGCCAAAAAAAAATTTAAAATGTTTGTCAAAAAAATAAATGACAAAAATAATTAAAAAAATAAATGCCCAAAAAAAAAAATAAAAATTTGTCAAAAAAGATAAATGACAAAAATAATTAAAAGATCATACAAATAAAGGCAAATTAATTAAGTTAGATTTTTAAGTTATTTAAGAATATTGTTAGTCAGATAAGATTGTTAATTAGGTTTAAAATATATTATTAATAAAAAAATATTAAAAAAAATTAAAAAGTTTGTCAAAAAAATAAATGACAGAAATAATTTAAAAAAAATGATACAAATAAAAGACAAAAAATGATAAAAAATAAATTACTGTGTATTATTATGTAAGAATATATTGTTAGTTAGATAAGATTATTGTTAATTAGGTTTAAAATATATTAATAATAAAAAAATTTACAAAAATATTGAAAGGAGCCCCCTATAGGCGGCGAAGCCGCTGTTATAGGGGGCGCAGCCCCCTTTATAGGCGGCGAAGCCGCCTTTATATTGGGCGCAGCCCCCTCTATACTTTACAGGGGGTGAAAGCCCCTTTATACCTAAGAGGGAGCGAAGCCCCCGATACAAAAAATTATGTGACATTCTTAAAATTTATTAAATAAAGTATTTATTAACATGACTTATTTATTTTATTAAGTATTAAGTATTTATTAACTAAAACTATTTATTAAATTATTGACAATGCATCAACTAAATCTATGTATTAAAATCATGTAATATTCTTAAGAGTTTATTAAGTAAATAAATGTATTAAAATGACTTACAATTAATTTATTAACTAAAACTATTTATTAAATTATTGACATTGCATCAACTAAATCTATGTATTAAAATCATGTAATATTCTTAAGAGTTTATTAAGTAAATAAATGTATTAAAATGACTTACAATTAATTTATTAACTAAAACTATTTATTAAATTATTGACATTGCATCAACTGTTGATCTATGTATTAAAATCATGTAATATTCTTAAGAGTTTATTAAGTAAATAAATGTATTAAAATGACTTTACAATTGATTTATTAACTAAAACTATTTATTAAATTATTTACAATGTTTAATTTATATGGATGCCTAATCTGTTCCCTCGCGGACATTATCGCACTCTATCAAGAGCTGATAATCTGACCAGTGGCTCTGGTCAGGTGATGGCTGGCCGTCTGGATCGTAGAACACCGTTTCCATAGACCATGCTGATGGTGATGTTGCCCTATCAGTGCTGCTGTCCGGGGGGTTATCTTGGTCTCCCTGGTCCTCGCCTAGATTCTCACCTATCCAATAAGATGAAGGTGATATTGGTCTGTCGTCAATGCTATCTGGGGTAGCTTGGTCTTCCTGGTCCTCTTCGTCTTCCTGGTCCTCTTCGTCTATCGAATACGATGGAGGTGACCGTTCCCACCAATCACTGCTGTCTGGGCCGTATTCACTAGGCATTGACCAGGTCGATGACGTTGATCTTGAGTCGGTGCTGGAGGAGATGCAATGTACTTGAGAAGTGTCCATGATGTTAATAATTTTAAATCTGACAAACAAGAGCATTGCTGTGTGTTATATAAAGCAAACTAATCTCCACCCCCAACAGTGGCGCCTCCTACAAACATTACTTTACAGGCATCTCTATTGATGAGGGAGAGGGGGTAAACATTTAATGTATAGTGTTTTACTGAATCAATGAATAAGTCAGGTTGGCCGAGTGGTTAAGGCGTCAAACTTCACTAATTAAAATTCATAATAACACGTATCCTATGATTGGATATGAATACCCCCTCTATTATTTTAGAGTGACTCCCTCCCCACACTACTATATATATGGGAGTAATATTAAACCAAACTTAGTTGCATTTACTATTTCTATCTATATACCACGTATCGAAATGGCAAATCCATCTATTATATCTATTCTAAGACGGTTGGCGCAAGAAGATTCCAATAATTGGATGCTGTTCAATCCTGAGGCTGCGGAGATAGGGATACCTGCTGAGGCTGTGGAGATTGGAGCACCTGCTGATGTTGATGCCAATGGTGCCAACATCGATATCCAGGAAGTCATCGAAGGCGGCGAAAATGGTATAGTGGACGATGGAGTCGACGAAATGGTGGACGATGGTATAGAAGTCGATGTTGCGGACCTCATCGAGGAAGACCAGCACGAGATGGCTTTCCAGATAAAAGATATGGTGGCTGGTACAATGGACAAGGTGTGTGCTACAGCGGCCTTCGTTGTGGTATGCAGCATTGACCAGGGAAAATATTTTATGTGCACTAGGTGCTACGTATCGTATTCTCGCATGGTCGTAGAGGGGGCTGTTCACCAACACGCAAGTCTGCACAACACGGTTGAGTGGTGGGACGTACCTACCATAAAGTGCAAAGCTTGTGGCGATGACACAGTGACAGTCGGTGCCATCGAAGGTTGTTTTGTGTGCAATAATACTGGAAAAAGAACAGTACCCATATAATAGTATTAGATTTTCTAGTTTGTACTTTTTATATTATTTTTTATGTTTGTTTAATGTTTAATTATAATTTTTAATTATATTTTATTAATTTTATGTTTTATGTTATATGTATATTTGTATCATTCTTATAATATAGATTGTAGGAAAATAAAAAGGAATTAAAACATTTATGTGTATGTTTATTATCTTTCAAGTGTTAGCATCTACATTAACTATTAGGGCTAAACATTTCAATATAAAATATAGCAAAATAATTATTACAGCTAAGATAAAGAATAAATATGTATGGGCTATTTCAATACAATACTAGTTTGTTTCATGAGAAAATAAATTTTACCTCAGCTAATAGTTATGGGTGTAATACACTAAATCTAAAATTTATTAAATCGACTGATGATATTAAACTATAGCAGTTTCATCAATCCATGAACTCTGTTCTAAGGGCAATCCCAGCCATTTAACGAACAGTTTGTTTCCTTTCTTTCTTAAAACTTCCTCTACTAAATATACATCAGGATGTTTACTTTTCTGCAACTCCATTTCATAAAAACCACCCTTTATTAGTCGACCCGTCATATCTTCAAGCAGGTAAGTTGTGGGGTTCGTTACATTTATTTTTACGACTTTAAAAAGTTCTGTTGAAAAATTTGCCGTATACCCTTTTTCAAATATACCTTTGAATTTACTAATTCTCACTATGTCCCCAATATGAAATTTAGGTTTTACAAAAATTTTAATACGATTGTATGCAGTTAAACGTGTAGTAGATGTGACATCCGCAGGCTTCATACCAGTTGTACTATGCACCTTATTATTGTACATTTTTGTTATGTTGGATAGAATGTCGAACCATTTGTATTTTCCTCTAACTGAGAACTCCTTATATAACCAGTTTTTTAGGGTTCTTATTACTCGTTCTACTATTGCTGCTTTTTTCGTGCTATACGTGGAATAATGACTGATATTATGTTCCTTCATTAATGTGGCAAAGATTTTATTGTAAAATTCTGTACCATTGTCACTCTGCAAGTTGAGAGGGGTGTAACCAGAATCTTGAAAGATGCTTTTCATCGCCCAGCTAACTTGGCTACCAGTTTTATTTTTAACGGGTCTACACCACACATATTTGGAATAACAATCAATCACCACGAGAATGTAGCGGTAACCTTTATTGTCAGATGCAAATGGTTGCATTTCTGCCAAATCTATTTGCCATAAATCGCCATATCCCTTAATTATAGTCCTTCTTCTACGAAAATTTCGTCTAGCACATCTATGTAACTCGTTAACAACTTGTAATTTTTCGCTGCTAACCTCCATTATAAAATTGTCTTCAGTTATATATCAACTTCAGGCATTAGTTCTGGTGGAAATGCTAGGGCTCCGGATTGCACCTTCTTTCGTTGGAGTTCGGTGGCAATATGCTCTAATTTAGAGATTCTAGTGATTAAAGTATTGTGATTGTTTATGGCCGAACGTTTAACTTCAGAAATTACTTTGTCAACATATTTCCTCATTTCTATTTTCATTTTCTGCATCATCTCATTATTTTGTTTATTGAAAATAGTGCGATTTTCTTCTCCACTTTTTATAAGTCCCACATCAACATATTTTTTCATTTCCCCAGTAATTATATCGGCTGTATTAAAAATAGCTTTGGCAGCATTTTCATCATTTGTTTGTAGACGCTTGTTAACGTAATTACATGTTGCACCATCTTGATCATCGACAGGTTCCCCTAGATTTTTTAAACGCTTGTTTTGAATATCATAGTGATTATCTCTGGTTAGTTTAAAACCAACACCAAGTAATCCACGCAGGGCTTTTAACTTATTCACACTAGCTCTTTTACTGCGACCAAATTTGTCAATAGTGTTGTTTACAGTAGACATTTCTGACTGCATCTGATACAGTTTATAAATTACAGACTATATAATACTTATTGAGTATAATGATGTTTTATTTCCTCTTTAATACACAATTTTTTCTTCCCTAAGTTCTGATATTATTTCTATTATTTCATTGTCGTGGTTGTTATTTCCCGCCATTTTTGAACTCCATAAAAGGCGTAGACGATCCACAAGTTCGTTGGGTTTATTCCAGTAAATAAATTCTTTATCATTATTTCTATACAATTTGTGGGTAGGTACACGTCTTAATCCATAACCACTTGTTGATGATCGTGTCTCAATTGTAGAGGATGTTAATGGTTTGATAATTTTGTGAAATTTTGTACGTTTAGTGGTGTTATAGCCACTCGCTACATTGAATTTTTTGTAAGGCGCTTTTGTTTTTCTTAGTATTTCTCCATATATCTTGCTCCACTCATCATCGAGAACACCTTCTCTATTATCATCTAAAATTGGTGGGCGTTTTAGAAATATTAGATCGTACAATTTCGGACTACCTAGATACACGCCAAGTTTCTTATTTCCATACCACAGTGTAATATTTCCATGGGAAAAACGTATTTCCGCATTGCCCATAAGCAGTTTGTCTGTCTTGGGATCTACACGCACTCCATATAAAGTATCATACCTGGAATCACCAGATTCTAAATTTTGTATATGTCTTTTTACTACGTCATATCCTTTTTCTAGTTTTCTAGCTAGAGAAGTTTCAGATACGGGGGTTGTTCTTATAGACGATGGCGGAGTTTCCATGATGGAGGTAAACGGTGGATCATCATCATCGCCGAAATACTTATCAGATACTCCTTCAGAAGCACTCTCCCATGGCACTGCCCTCTGAGTAGACACCCTTGATGATGATGATGGTGGTTGTTGGGCGTGTGGTTTGTTCTCCGCTGCTGAAGATATAGCATTTAAAGGTTCAGTTATTGGTTGATAGATCTTTTCAAGTGTTACATGCATCTCCATATCTTTGTTCTTAATAGAGTTAAACTTCTTACGTACCGCATCTGTAGCCTCAATCAACTGTCGCTTGAGGGCTATTTCACTACTGGGATGTGCAAGATTATTATATTTTTTATTATCTTTGGTAACCTTCATCTTAACGCATACGTAAACAAAGTAACCCTAATGAAGTATGTGGTTCAAGTGAAGTTTTCATTAAAATGCATTATGGATATATGAAGCTATCAAACCCTTTTCTATATCGGCCACCTTGTACTTCTCTATCCTTATCAATCACTAGAAACCCATATTTGTCATTCCAGCACTCTGCACACATATTTTGAAATACTGTAAACGTTACATCGGGTGACACTTGATCGGAAAATATGTGGTGAAGGTTCACGTCGTCCTGTTTAAAGACAATAATTAAATTACTATTGTCTCTTATTAGCTGCTTCGGTATTCGAGAATATGTCTGACCAAGATAAAAACAATCCACATTTCTATGGCGGCCCATACTAAAATATGCTCTTATAACATCTTGCTTCTCACATATCACATCATCAAATATAAATAAAGACTCCGGCTTTGCCTCGGATGGTTCCACTATTTGCGTTCCGTTACTAAATGTATAAAATCCTAACCCCTTAATCGGCGCTAGTACCTTACGTAGATACTCATACTTGGGTTGATTTATAGACTTTGAGTATAGGTAAATATTTAAAAAGCGTAAACCTAAGCGATGGGTGATCAAAGATATTAAGACATTTGTTTTCCCACAATTCGACGGTCCTATTATGAGGGCACGTACAGTTGAAGGTAGTAGTGGTCCATGACGATTATGTGCACTTAACCCACGCCCAACTTTTTCATCCAAATTATCTATGGAAAGAGTTTGTTTCTGCTTCACAATGTGCATTGTATAGCGGCTAATTGGTATATAAATAGATGTGTGACTTGCAACTCTTATTTAAATGGTTTCCACCATACGATACACACGTGAAAAACGTACGAAGCGCGGTAGAGGATTAGTTAATTCCCTGATTAATAAGCTCCCCGTCGAGTTGCATTTGCCAGGTTATCAATTTTGTGGTCCAGGCACAGATTTAAATAAACGGCTGGCACGAGGTGATCCTGGCATAAATCAGCTCGATAAAGCGTGCAAGCAACACGATATTGCATACGACAAAAACAGCAGTAACCTAGCAGCCCGCCATAAAGCAGACTATCAGCTTGAACAGGCTGCGTGGAAACGGGTGAAATCCAAAGACGCAGGACGTGGAGAAAAGGCCGCTGCTTGGTTAGTTACAACTATAATGAAAGGAAAACAACGTCTTGGTATGGGATGTAATTTAACAATATCTCGTAATCCAATTAGGAAACGAATCATCAAGAAAACAAAGAAGGGTAAGAAGAATGTTAAAAAGACAGCGTTTGGATCTGGGATAGTACGAAAAGTGCGTGACACACTGCGAAGTGCTGGAGGCAAAAAAGTAAAAGACCAAAAGAAGGCGGTTGAAATTGCTCTAAAAGCTGCACGTCGATATATAAAACAGGCCGGTGGAAAACGCAATATTCGAACACCTCGAATTATACCAATACCAAAAGTTGGCGGTATTTTACCTCTAATACCCATTTTTGCTGGATTATCTGCATTGGGTAGTTTGGCGGGTACGGCTGCTGGTATTGCTAAAGCTGTAAATGATGTGAAAAAGGGTAGAGAAGAATTAGCTGAAGCAAATCGGCACAACAGAAGTATGGAAGCAATAGCTATGAAAAGTGGTAAGGGGATGTAAATGAAGCCATACCGAAAGGGGATGGGTCTTTATCTAAAACAGAATTCAAAAAACTAATAGACTCCCTACCTCGGAGACCTCTTACCGACATTGATCTTAAATATTATGCTAATAAAATGAAGGTAGCATACTTTCGAGGTGTATTTATGCGTGACTCACTACCAAGACATGGGCCACATTACAATGAATCCGCAATAATCAATTTGGATAGTATATATGGTCCTGGGACACATTGGGTGGCATATAAAAAACGAGGTAGTTTAGTAAATTATTTTGATAGTTTTGGCGACTTACCCCCACCTATAGAATTAGTTACATATTTCAATAACGATTCAAGGAGGGCCAACCAAATATTCTATAACTACAAACGTGTACAGAATTTTAACACAGTGTTGTGTGGACATTTGTGTTTAAAGTTTCTCTCTACGAAACAAATATAAAACGCCATGGAACTGAAATCTATGACCCCAGCAATAGATCGAGAAGGTATCAAGCGAATGGGTCACTCACTAATTGCATTCTCCCGTTTGCGTAGTCTGTTGAAGATGAGCAAACAACAACTAGCAGATATGCCCAAAGAGGTGATGATTGGGTTGGCTTCACATGAAATTGCATTAGTATGGGATAAGCTACCTACACCTCTTCAGAACGATGTCGATATATTAAAATATCAATATTGTACAGAACATTACCTTAATGATTATGAAAGCAATGTTGACGTAAATGATGGTCCAACACCTAGAAAAATGTTTTGCTGCTATTGTAAGGTAAACGATGTAAATGTGGCATCCAATAACAATGTAAATATATTACCATCAACTTCTAAGAAGAGGAAATTATACCATTATTGCTGTAATCCACAATAAATTGGGTAACACAATTTAATTATATCAGTCATGTCGTACACGTTCACACTAACGAGCCGCTTAAGTGAGCTAAGTGTCAACTTTGATCCACCCATTGAACTGGATAGGAGCAGTCGTCATGGGTTAGGTTTAATTGGATTCTACTCTTACAACTCCATATACAATGTGAATGAAACAAATAACACCTTCCAATATAGGGTTAGTGCTAAAGATACATTCACTACTGTTCACATACCTCTGGGGGCTTATGAAATTGATGAAATCTATGCTGCAATGTTGAAAGCTATGAATATTGATGGAAAGGATTACACGCAAATATTCACTTTAAGGGCAAACAACAATACCTTAAAGTGCGAGATTTTGTCAAAGTATGAAGTAGATTTTAGACAACCAAATTCAATAGGAAGTCTGTTGGGATTTGGACAAATATATTTACAACCAAATAAAAATTGCGAATCAACACAGGCTGTTGATATTATGAAAGTAAGGATGATACGCGTAGATTGCAATATTATTTCTGGAGCTTATCTGAATGCAGAAGAGTCACACACTCTCTTTGAATTTGACATAGACGTTGAGCCTGGCTACAAACTTACTAGAGAACCCAAAAATATCATATATTTACCTGTTAGACCTAAAGGGTGTCAGTTAATAGACAACATCACACTACGCATACTGGACGACAACGGTGATTTGATCGATTTTCGAGGTGAGAAAATTATTGTAAGGCTAGAATTGAAGAAAGTCGGATATCACCAACCAAATGGGTTTTCGATATAAACAGCGACAGCAAGTACATCACCATCAGTATGATACTGTAGCGAACAACAGTATAGATAGAAAGAAAGGGAGATGTGGAAAGCAATTCATTCAAAGTCTATACCTTAAACAGTTAAGACATAGATTGTCAGTTGAGGATCAAGCCATTTTAAAATCTATTGGATTAAAACTGCGAAAAAATTGGTCATAATAATGGTGGCTACTGCAACTAGTGACAAACTTGAGGTGTTTGATGAACCTGTGTTAGATCATTCCCTAGTTAGCCTACATGAGCATACATATAAACCATATGGATCCCCATATTACAGAAACTCTGATGAAATACGTATTCCCATCAATTTTCAAGATGTTATACTCGACATTTCAGAAAGTTATATATACATAGAGGGAAAATTTACTCCTAGCGACACCACAAAGCGTTGTTATTTATCCAATAATGCACTAACATTTCTCTTTGAAGAGATACGACTGGAAATGGGTGGTGAACAAGTAGCAGTAGTTAGAAGACCTGGTATTACTACCACAATGAAAACTATGGTGTCGTATGGGCAAACGCATGCACGCTCATTAATAACAACAGGTTGGGGGTCTCACTCAAACGAGACAAGATATTTTAGATACCGCCAGTCACGTGTTCAGTGGCAAACTACCCCTTAAGTTCCTTATGGGTTTTGCAGAAGATTATACCAAAGGCATACTGAATGTGAAGCAAGAATTAATTATGATAATTGCACGCTCATTTAAAGACTCCTATATCGGTGAGGTTGATGCAGAGTTGGAAATCAGCAAAATTGAGTGGAAGATAAGGCACATTGTACCTGAAGATCGACAAAAGTTAAAATTATTGAATCGAATTAATAAAAGTGATAATAATACCAAAGTTAAGATGGTCTACCGTGCGTGGGATTTTTATGAGCTTCCCTGTCTACGCGATACTACCTATGACAGACAGATGGGCTCTTAAACTCTCCACCCGTCTTGAAAGCCCACTTTTCATCCTTCTTGGCTTTCAAGGCACTGATCAGGCCAATGATAGAACAAAGGATGTTACACAGTTCAAACACGCAGACATAAATAATATTCGACTATTTCTAAACTCTGAAGTATATCCATATGAACGTTGGAATTTAGATTTCGATAAGAAGCTCGATTCTGCAGCATATTATGCTTATGAGAACTTCCAACGTAGTTACTATGATAAAGATATGAGCGAACCCATGATGGATCTTGGGGAATTCAGGAAGAATCCTTTGTTTGTCATTGATTGTTCACACCAACCTGTTGCAGTGAAATCATCTACTGTCGACATAAAAATAGAATTTGAAACACGAAAAGCGAAATTTCCGGAACAAACTCGAGTGTATGCACTTATACTTCATGATACATATTTAAGTTATAACGCATTAGATGGCTCGGTTCAGAATGGCTTTCTCGATGTCAAGTAAAAAAAGAAAATATTTATTATTGTGGAATTAAGTAGTGCAACCTATTTCTATCAAGATATCTGGATAATTTTATCAACAATAATCATGATGTACTTGCAACTGTTTATTTTCTCAGAATGTAATTGTAGAATTAAATATAAAATTAAAATAAAAACTGTTCTAATTATACTATGATTGTATTTTTTGTTGTGTAATAAGAAATATGAAATAAAATGAATGTAATCTTTTAATGTGTATTTTATTTATTCAGTTTTATAATATAATATAAAATACAGAATATTGTTTACTACAGATACATACAATATTTGGTGTAATAAATATGACAATAGAAGATGAATATTATTTATGTATCTACATTGTTATCTTCTACATCAGACTGGTCGAGTTGATATTTTTCAATAATATTCTTAGGTAGGTACTCCATTATCTCGTATAGAAAATGTTTTAGTTCCACTCTGTCCATATGCTCACAAAACTCATCCAAATTTAAGAAGCCACGGGAATATCTACCACATAGATTTACACCAATGCTATACGCTTTAGAAGCTTCTTTAACCCGTCGAACTTCTTCAGCGTCGAAGCAGATATTCATATCATAATTTAATGAAACCAATGCATCCCTTATTAAGTCATCTAGTTTACAAGACAATCTCTCAATGGCAGATTTAATGTCTTCTGCAGGGGTCCATGTTTGGGTTGAATATTGCATCCACATCTTTGCTGCGTACCTACAAATAAAAAATGAAATGTAAAAAAATATATAAAAAACAGCACTAAATGGACTTACGTTTGAGCTATTGGTGTACACGAAGTAAAAATATGTCAATTTAGATATATCAGAATCTTTATAGGCTAACAAGTGATACTATTCTATAATACTCCTAGCATTCTTCCACAATATTCCATTTCTACTTAATACTTAAACTTAGCTAACTTAAATACTTTACGATTATTTTTGTTTGAGAATTAAACACCGAAACTTATTAATGGACTAGATTTTGCTCCAGGATAAGCTGGAGAACTTTGTCCTAAATATGTCAATGTAACTTTACCATTTGACGAATTTATTTTATCGATAGTGTTCTCACATATAATTTCCACAAACCGTTTCGGTAAAAATGATTTAAAAGTCGTAATTGAACTTTCCTCAAACAAAGTTACTATGATTGATTTTCCAAATCTTGTATTAACCAAAGATATTTTTCTTATGATATAAGGTTTATTTAAAATTAACGCTGAAATGGATCTTTGCTCTAAAGCCTGCATATCTTGATTTATTAGCTCATTAAGTGCTAATAAGTCAACTTCGGAAATTGCCATATTTAAAATGAATATAATGAAAGAATTATAAAGAGTAATATAAGATATTGCTCACTTGAAATAACTGAAGTCACTGACTGCACTAGGCTGATTTGTTAGCTGTAGATGGTTCACGATAGAACACGATAGAAATGATTTTGTGTTGCGACTACATCTTCTTTATAGCAGTCTAGCTGAGCTACCCCACCACCACTACTTGGAGTACTCATACACATATTGGTACATGCACTAATTACAACTACAATTGCATTGCACCACTCCAATTACCTCTATTGCAATTACATCAGTCTAATTACTGCACATTACTCTACTTACCTCTATTGCAACTACATCAGGATAATTACCTGCAATACTCTAATTACCTCTATTGCAATTACATCAGTCTAATTACCGACATTACTCTAATTACCCTAGTTACCCCCCACCACAAAAAAAAAGGGTGGGGGGAGACCCAGCTCCGCCATTACCACTCTACTGACGTTAATGCGCAAACATAGTCTTTTTTTGACAGTTGTAGAAAATAGTTATTAATGCAACAAGTGCGTAAGGTGAGATGTTTTCACGAATGGGAATTTTGTGACAATCGCATGAGTGAAAAAAGCTCATCTTACGCACGAATTGCATACAATATTTTTTCTACTAACAAAATTGTATGTTAAGAGACGAAACATCAATGTGAATAGTTCAAATTGGATATGTTTTTTGTTATTATGCTTGTATAAAGCCTAAATAAAGTTATTTATAAATTAGCTAAAGTTTGGTTTTTTTGACAGACTATAAATAAAATATTCTGAAATAGTTTGAAAATATTTTTTACTTATATTCTGTCAAACCAACTCTTAACTTGTTCCTTTGACGTAAAGTCACAGGCAGAAAGGTTATTTTTTTAAAAATCCATTTTTTAGATTATCTGTGACTAGAATGTGGTAATAAATCCCAAATAAGAAAAGAAAGAAAAATATAATAATTTAGGAAAACAAGACACAGTCAGTTATATTTCCTAGTTCCAATATGCCATAAAATGTGTTCTGATATATAAAGATATAATATATTTGCGACGAAAATTTACGTTACAGAAGTCACGCTGAAGGGGGAGGCCGGGGTTGAATGTGACAGGGGTTGGTTGTGACAAAAGCTTCTACACTCGCTTCATAGGTTGCAGCAGCGTCGCCATCACATCAACGGAAAGAACATAGGTTCTGTGAGATCTAAACTCAGTATCGTTTTAATTGCTCAAGTGGCGCGTGTGTTGTGCTGATTTTACTGTTTTCGACATCTCCGAGTAAATTCTATTATTTCAAAATATTGTTTTATATACCTGCTTTAACTAGAGAAAAAAATTATATCGGGACATCATTATACAAATTAAGGAAGGTACGTTCTTTCATTTTATCATGTTTTTATTAAACTTTATATTATAATTTGGATACTATGATGAAAACAAAAACAAAATGTAGGACGGGGTCAGTTGTGACACTCACAATGGGGCAGGTTGTGACTGTCACAACCTACCCCGTTAAATAATTTTATAATACACGCTTATCGTAATACATTGTTTTAGAAATAACAATGAGGACATATAAACGTAAAACTGAACGGGGGAAAACACCCTTACATGTTTTTGAACGAGCAGCACATGAGATTTTGATTAACAAGAGGTCTCTCCGGACAGTTGCTGCTGATTTCGAAATAAATTATATGACTCTGCAGAGGTTCTGTAAAAAGCAGCAGAAACGAGAGAATGAAGGTGAGTTTTCTTTTGGTTTTAGTTTAGGGATTTTTAAAATTAAAACTTTACATTTTCAGGATCAGGATCACCTGTTCATGTTGGATACCTACGAAATCGTCAAATTTTACCGGATGCAATGGAGAACGAGTTAGCCGAATATTTGATACATCAATCAAAATTATACTTTGGGTTATCCACAAAAGAAGTTCGTAGGTTAGCCTTCGAATTTGCCATCAAGAATAATGAGCAGTTCGTCCAAGCTGGTTAGAAAATCAAATGGCATCTGCCGATTGGCTTACAAATATTCTTAAACGTCATCAAAGATTATCCCTCAGGACTCCCGAATCGACTGGACTTAGTCGAGCGACGAGCTTTAACAAGACACACGTCAATGTTTTTTTCTCTCTTCTCCAAGAAGTGTTTAATAGGTATAAATTTGAACCCCAAGACATTTATAACGTGGATGAAATGGGCATAACCACTGTGCAGAAGCCAGACAGAATTGTTGCTCGAAAAGGAGTAAAACAAGTTTGTTTTGTAACGTCTGCACAAAGGGGTACCCTAGTAACATTTTGTTTTGCTGTTAGTGCCAGTGGAAATACAGTTCCACCTATGTTCCTTTTTCCAAGAAAGAACTACAGGGACTATTTCGTAAGCAACGGCCCACCTGGTTGCGTCGGATCCGCCAATCCGTCGGGTTGGATGGCAGAAAATGATTTCTATATATTTTTGCAGCATTTTGTGAAACATACTAGGTCATCGAAGGAGAAACCGGTTTTATTGATACTTGATAACCATGAATCACACCTTTCATTAAAAGGTATTACCTTTTGCAAGGAAAATGGAGTGGTGGTAATCTCCTTGCCACCTCATTGTTCTCATAAATTACAACCATTGGATCGGTCTGTTTATGGTCCCCTTAAACAGTATTTAAATACTGCTTGCGATTCATGGATGTACAATAATCCAGGACAAACAATGTCTATATATGACATACCCAAAATAGCAAAAGATGCCCTACCCTTGGCGGCAAATCCAAAAAATATTCAAGCTGGGTTTAGAGTTAGTGGGATTTTCCCTTTAATCGAAATGTCTTTACAGACTGTCCAAATCCGGAAGTTTACGAGAATACACCAAACATGCCTTTGAGCCAAATAAACCATAACAGTTCAAATGTAACCCAGACGCAGCAAGTTATTTCGTATATACCAAACAGACATCAAAGTGAACAAGCTAAAACTCAAATTACTCCTCGAAGTTCGCCTGTTAGAATAGATTTACCTTCAACATCAAGAATAGATTTACCTTCAACATCATGCCAATTAGACAACGAAGTAAATTCAGACATTGAAAATTTGCCCGGATCTTTTGGAATGACATTATATTTTTCTCCACAAGATTTACGGCCAGCGCCAAAGGCAGGAAAACGAATAACTACAAAAAAACGACGAAAACCTGGCCGAGCCGCCATTTGGACCGACACACCAAATAAAGACGAGCTGGAAAATAAACACAAACAAAAAGAATTAAAAGAACTTAAGAAAAAAGCAAAACAGTCTGGCACTAAGAGAAACATTTGCAAAGGTAAAGCTAAAGAAATTCCTTCCAGTAGCTCTGAAGATGAAGCGGAGACCTACTGTCTAATTTGCGGAGAATCATACAAGAACTCCCGCCCAAAAGAGACATGGATACAGTGCACCAAATGCTTAAACTGGGCCCACGTACAGTGTACAGGGTTATTCATTATAAATTACCCACCCCATATCAGCGTTATTATTGCCTATAGAAAAAAAAGTTTTAAATAAAAGTTGTGTGGTTATGACTGAATTTTGTTAAAATGCCATCAAAAGTACAGTGGCGTGCAGATTTCAGGGGATACAAAAAAATAAAACATTTTTTTAAATGGGATACCCTGTATATTATTACATTTTTGGAATGATCCTTTTTTCCTGATTTCAAAAATATACCATATGTTACCCCCACCATATACCGTTTTTGAGTTATTACAGAACCCCCCCCCTTAAAAGAAATTATAATTTGAGGTTCACCCTGTATATAATATATTCAAATTAGAATATTAATAGTTTTTAAAATATTTAACTCGATATGTTTTAATAATAATCTGTTTGACTGACCCAGGTTCAGGAATTAATACTGCACTCGACGCGTGCTTCGCTAACCAAGTTGGCATCAATCGGAGATGATTAAAAGTGGAATTGTTATCTTGAAAAATACTACGTCACTTTCATTTTCCTTTGTAGTCTCCCTAAATTTATTTTCGTTAAAGATTTAAAGGAGGATAATAAAATGAAACTAATAATTAATCTATTAGTGTTACCCATTCAAATTATGATCTATACTAATATTTATCTTACTCCCTGTAAAATATATTAGGTATGTTGTTATGAACCCAAATCACACTCAAACTGCTTTATGCTACCATCAGCTTCGCTGCATGCTGCGTGTACCAACCTTTGCCAAAAATTACACTGAATCAGCACTTCTTCTGATTTACTTTTAAGAAATTCTACATACATCGCAATAGATACATATTGGATTCTCTTTACGACATTCTGTTCGTCCTCTCGAGTCTTATTTGTTCTCTTCTTTCCACTTCTCCTTTTCTTTCTACTTCTCTTAAGTCATAAACTGTCATAAACAAGGCAATTTTAGAGCTGGAATTTTACATTTCGCCTCTAAACTGGCGCGCATATTATCTTTGTAGGGCGTGCTGGTTAAAATAACTGCTTTCTCTCTATTCCTACTTATTTGAGCTTCTTTTCCCTCTGCTTTAGGGTACGACCGGATAACTTTCTGGTGACACAAGACCCTTTTTCATGCAATCTTATGAGAGGAGATTTTTAATGGGACAGGCCAGGTATCGCTAAATTAAACCACTAGTTTTTTGTTTTTTCACGTGGAAGACAGATAAATATGCCAAAATCAAATTGATTACAGAAATTAATTTAAATAAATATTCTTCGATCTAAATATTGCTTCATTTCAATGTGAATAGTGTTAAGCAGAGTTAAATAATAACTAATGGGTCATAAACTTTATTATTTTTTATATAATATTAGATTATTAGATTAAAATATTTTGTTATTATGTTGGTAGGATCCTAGCTTCTGCTAGTTACTTCGGTGACTTGAGAGACGGTTAAGAAAACATTAAAACATAGCGGAAACTACAAGTAATAGGTAATAAACTTAATAAAGCACTGAATTCTTAAGCCTCTGATTCAGATAGTTCAGATTGTATATCCGAATGTTGTCACAATAAATGATACCGATGTTCTTAGACAGTGAATCAGAAACCAGAAATTTACAAAGTTTTCCTCAAAATTTAATAACAGATTTAATTTAATTTAATTTTTTTTTTTTTAAACATTAATCCTATTTAAATGGTTCCACAAATCTTGCAAATCCAGAGCTATATCGTCGTTGAGTAAAAAAATAACTGTTATTAAAAAAAAGTACACTTTTACCTTATGAAAACACAAAATAATTTTTAAAACTTAATGGCACCATTTAGAAGAATTTAAGAATTTGTCATATCTATTAAATAAATCAAACCTCAAGCATATGATAAACAAAAATGTTATGAAGAAATATTTAAGGTCGTTAGTATATAAAATTATTATAGATCTAGAATGAAAATTTACAAGCACATAAAAGTATGGACAAAATTATGTGAAAATATACATACCTACCTAATATTTATTATACCACATTATTATGTTTTTATAATACCTACCTGGTATTAAAAGGAAATGATGGTTACCTAACGACACGCCACTGAAAGCAATATTGGAAATAATATTTGGGCATTAAAAGTAAATCATCAAGCCGCCGCGCCGGTGGTGTTCAGAGCTTGCTGGGAGGTTGTAGGAGTAAAGCTCCGCCTCACTTGGAACGACCGCCTCCTAAATGTATCTCTGCCTGTTCTTATTATTATTGACAACTTGAGGTATGCTAACACTACATTACAGTTTTACCTGAGAGCAATTATTAAAAAATCTGACAATAATTTTATCAAAGTATTTTTAAATTACACTTCAATGGTATAAACGCGATCTAGTTAGGAAATTACTCTGTCTGAGATCTCAGGTCATTTTATTATATTTTTATTATTATCCTCACAAAAAGTTGTTCACTGCTTGAAGAGTTCTCATACCGTTTTACTGGTTTTACTTAACTACATCGATGAGAAGTAGGAACGTAGAGAACAGTGTTACGAGGGGACTAAAGAAATTAACGTCTATCGCTGAACATTTCTTGGAAGTCCAAATTTACACATTACCTATTTCTTTTTTAAATAAATAAATCCAATTTATTTGGTTCATTTAAATTGAGGCTTCTGCTGGATAAATATGGTGTATAGCTAAATTATGTAATTATGTAAAACCATTGTCTTTGTTAATATTTATAAAATCAAGATAAAACTGAGTCGTCAGTTGTACTGATACAACTTTACATTTGTACTGATACAACTTAACATTTTAGTAAGCGATAAGCTTTTGTCTATCTTGTCAGTATTGAGATTTTACTTCCACTAATTGACTTCAAAATCCTTTCACTAATACGTTCTCTAGCTGGAATTAGTCCATCAGGGATCTTCTCTGTAGTACTTAATTCCTAGGTGGTGGATGGATTCCTACTGACCGGTAAAATATCACCACATCGAATTATAAGGTGGAATGGGTGTCTCATATTTCAGCGTTTGGTCTGTGTTTCCGATTTAGATGGATCGCGTTTCCAGTGAATGTCTTGAATGATAATCCCGACTAGAGTTCTTCTCTTGTCACTGAGAGGCTAGCCCTAGGTGAGACTGCGATCATCTGTGGCTTCAATTGATATCAATTTTATTGGTAAACTCTTTGCAATTACTTATACTGACATCGAACTATTCGACTCTTTACAAGAACCACCCAGAAGCCGAAATAAAAATTTCGGATATAACTTCCAATAAAACCGAGAATAAAACCGATAACACAGGTAGAGAAGCAGAAGCTTTCACAATTATGAGTAATTTATCTCAATTGATTTAAGAAGAAGAAATCGGAGTGATTTCTGACATCGACACCCATTTTGCGAAGATATTTGACGTCTTTCTAACAACCTACCCTGATATAAAGATAAAGATAATTTATTTCTCATTCGCCTATACCTAATACAGAATAATAATTACATAAGAACATAAGACTTAATAATTAAAATAATGGTGTATACAATATGTAGGTGATAATGCTCCTTGTGGGGCAGTAGAGAAACTAGGCTTAACTTACTTTGTTAAGCTAACAGTGTAATGTGGATTATTACAAAGTTTTAATATATTAACTATTATAACATTTAGGTAAACTTAGTACATATTATTTTCAAAGAATTCGGTAATTGTATAAAATACATGTATTGTCAAAATATTTTTTAATTCTTGTTTAAATTTGTTTAAATTAGTAATCGTTTGAATATGTTGTGGTAAATGATTGAATATCTTTACTCCCATGTACAGAGGAGCTCTCCGATTAATATTATAGTTATAAAATGGAGGTAGATATGCTTCTTTATTTCTTGTGTTATATTTGTGGATATCTGATGATGTTGTTAGACACCTTTTTCTTTTAAATATTGCCAAGGATAAACTATATATGTATAGGTTAGTTACACTAAATATTTTTAATAATTTAAAGGAATTACGACATGAGTCGTATCTATTTAAGCCACACAAAGTACGGATGGCACGCTTTTGAATAGTAAATGTATTGTTCACGTTTGTTGAGTTACCCCAAAACTCAATCCCATATTGGAATATTGAATAGAAATAAGCATAGTAAACTGTCTTAGCTGCATCAAAACCGATTAAGTTTTTTACAGTTCCTATGGCAAACACTGCACTACACAGTTTCTTGTTGATTATAGTTATGTGACTCTTCCAATCAAGTTTTTCATCAATAGGTAGTCCTAAAAATTTCGTGCTGTATACTGGTTCGATATCTCCAATGTCCCGTAATCAGCAAGTTTTGCGGTAAATTACCATTGGGCTTAAATAACATGTTTATCGGTTTCAGGATATTAATCCTTTGTTTACATATGCAAAAGTAGGCTGGTAAACAAGTCATAACTAAAGTTGTACAGTTATATTTAAAACTTGTACGGTAATAATATTACAAATACAGATCTGTCAATAACTAACTGTCAACAGATGAAATAATAAATAATGAAACTATAATATAGGGCTATTTATTAATACAAACAGACAGAAAACTCTAAACAATAATAATTAAGTACTGAAATCCAACTGAAATGTATTTTCAGGCAATCCAAGGTCCATATTTATGTAGCCGTTGTGACATTAAAAATGTAAACATTTATGTAATATGAGAAAGGTAACAAATAAAAACAAACAAAAATATAACTGTAACGATGGCGACAAATCAACCCATACAGACTTGACCAACTAATGAAATGAAAACGTTATTAATAAGAAAATATCAAAAGGTAATATCTATTAATAATGTCTTTATTTTCTGAAACCGATAAACTATTGAACATATCACGGATGTTATGAATCATAACAGCCTTAGATGTCTTAAAATCCTCGCTCTACGAGCTCGGATTTCAAACCGACATCTGCGGCAGTTATGATAGTCATAACATTCCTAGATATGTTAATAGCTATAACGGTTTTATCCATGTTAAGTAATAATTTATTTGATGCGAACCAGTCAGATATATCGGTGATTTTCATTTGCGCCGTTGTTATTAAGTTATTTATATTTGAGTCTTTAATTAAAAGACTTGTGTCGTCCGCGTACAGTGAAAAATTTAATGATGGATAATTATAGGCCAAATCATTAATGTATACTAGAAACAGTATTGGTCCCAGAATAGAGCCCTGAGGAATTCCATAATTTATATTTTTCATTTGGGAATAATGTTTAATTCGAGAGGAATTATCTTGTGAGCACACCTCAACCATTATTTGACGATTTTCGAGATATGACTTGAACCAGTTGTTCGTTATTCCTCTAAATCTGTAAGATTACGTTATCTCCATTTGTTATTAATTTAGATAATAATCTTATTTTACAGCTAACCGTAATTTTGTTATTCTATCAATCGAAAAAGCACAGTCATGGAAAGTCTGGGATTAAATAAGCTAAGTGAGTGATGTACTATCAAATTCATCATACTCATGGCATAGTGCTTGATTTAATACAAATAATCCCGCAATATATATTCGATGGAATGCTATTGGGATATATGCATACAAGAGTTTCGTATAAAAAAGGGGACAGGGAGATAAGACCTGATGATTTAATACACTCAGTTCCATAAAAAGTGACGCACTCGATTTTTTGGGTAATTTTAAAGTTCTTTAGTTTTTAAACCGGTGGACCGATTTGAACATTTTTTTTCTCAGTTTATAGCAAAATTCATTCTGTATGAGCCGGATTGGAAGCAATGGTAAGTTTTTTCACAGGTTTTCAAAACACCCTGTGGATTATTCTAGCATTCATGGAAAAATTCTCCATTCTGCATTCGATGAACCATATTTTAATAAATATTTTGTTTTTTTGTTCACTGTTTTATCGCTGGCACTTTCCGAGATATAACGTCTTTACGTGAACCCTGCTTTTTCGTGTATTGAGAAATGATGCACATGTTGTGGTCATACTCACTGCAGAATTGTATAGCATATAAACCGATAGAAATTGTCAAGGTTTTTAAATACACTCAGTTCCAAAAAAAGTGACGCATTTGATTTTTGACCTAACTTGTTTTCATTTTTTTTTAAACCAGTTGACCGATTTTGAATTTTTTTTTATTTATTGGTAGGTAATTCCTTTGTCTTTCAAAAAATAAAGAGGTGGAAATTTATTTCATTGTAGAATCACATTGCTTTTGAAAAAGCAATAATTGCCGTTGCCATAGCAATTAATTTGTTCTATGCCTCCATACTTTGTTGTGTCCATTAATTAAGAGTCATTAAAGAAGTTTTAGAGACTAAAATTACACAAAATGCCTCAAATAAATCCTGAATAAGTTTATAATTTTGTGTAAATTCGTATCGGTTTTTTTCACTATAACACTCGGTAAATTCAGAAAGTTGGTAATACGCAAGGTTTCAGCAAGAAAGCTGTAATTCGGACAATTTTAGAGATAAATCAATGAATAAAAAATAAATAAAATGTTTATTAAAAACGATTCATCGAATGCAGAATGAATAATTTTTCCATGAATGCGAGAATAATCCACAGGGTGTTTTGAAAACCTGTGAAAAATCTTAGGTTTAAAATTCTCCATTAATTTCCATGAAATATGGAAGAACTCACCATTGCTTCCAATCCGGCTCATAGAGAATGAATTTTGCTATAAACTGAGAACAGAAATTTTCAAATCGGTCCACCGGTTTAAGAACTAAAGAACTTTAAAATTACCCGAAAAATCGAGTGCGTCACTTTTTATGGAACTGAGTGTAGTTCCTAAAACCGTATATATCTAAGTGGCGCTAAAACATATTAAATGAAACAAATAATGTTTATTGAGGCTTAATATCAAAACTATAATCGTTTCATAAGAGTAAAACATAAATAAACAAGACTCGTCCTCAACAAAGCTTCTGATCTGTGACCAAATCCTCTTTACGCTTTAATATCCGAAATAATATTCTGATACCCTGCAATTAGAGTATTCTGAAAAGTCTAATACTAAATCAATAGGATAATATCCCAGCCGTTGTTCTCAAAATGTGTGCCTTGGAACTGGCTCCAACTAGCTAGCTCTTTGATATTTCATAAGAACCAGTTATCCTTCCTTTCAACTAAAAGAGTGCTCGATTTCAACCCATACCCAAGAAAGAAAATGAAAACATCCAAATAACTACTGGTCCATAGTGTTCTCTATGCCTTCTAACATAATGGAGAGCGCTATTAATATGCACCTGCTGGAATATCAGGAATCGGCATCTTGCAATATGGTTTTCAGCAAAAGATTTGCTCACATATGTTATTCATACAATATATTCGGAACGATGCAATTGAGAGATTTAGAGAGTCCCAAACATAGCTAGATATGTCGAAAGTATTTGACATCAAGGCAAGGCATCTGTTAAATAAATTACTATATTATGGCTTATCTGCTCAATTGTGCATGTAGATTTCAGATTTCCTTTGTAAACATTCGCTTTATGTAACTCATCAGAAACTTTCTGTACCAACTCGGGTGATCCAGAAGAGTCTGTTTTTTCATCAACTTTGTTCCTGCTTCACATTGATGATTTACCTCAGACCAAGTTGTGAATAGCAGCCCCTTGATATCTACGTTTGTATTGAGTTTATCCCATAATCTCTCCTCGAATCTCTCTTGGTATGTTACTAAGATAGTTAAATCTATTGCAAAGAAGCTTGGTTGTGTCATAGATCTTAAGTGCTACTTTACTCCACAATAGTTTGCACGGTGTTAGAATAGTATTTCTGTCATTAAAGCGAGACCGGGCGTAATTTCTAGTGGAACCTTTTCTTGAGAATTGTAGTATCGAAAGCTTTCGTGAGGCAAATAAACTTGTATGTTGCAGTTATGAGTTGGTTTATTTTTGAAATTATTCGAGCAAATGCGTTATGCAGCGTTCTCTCAATCTAAATCAGAAACGTTTATCTGAAAGAAGTTTAAATTACTTTAAATAATTTAAGATTCGTTTTCAGGATATAACAAAACATTTAAAATCAATGACATTGTGCAATAATAAAATAAGACATATTTAGTTTAGTTGATATTTTTTAAATTGGTTTATGTGTTAAAAATATCAGTGACAAAGTAACAACTTATACTTTTCAGAACTTCGCTCTCATAATGTCGATACTAGGAGTTTTCTTATTCTTTAAAAATATTATATGCCCTCAGTAACTTCGTAACTTCTTCTTTATTTTGTATTCGATAGGAAGATTGTATTGGGTGTTAATTTATTTAAATTTACTCCAGTGAATTAGTTACAAAATTTATCAGCTAATTCTTTCTTATCATTAACCACATCTCCACTCGGTGTAGTATTTTCACACTTTTCTTTTTTGTTGGTAGGATATTTATTTCAAGCAATTTTGCTTTATAAAGATCCTCTTTCTAAAACTTCATAAATTTAACCGTTTTTGAGATAAATAATAAATAATAATAAATAAAATAAATAAATAATAAATAATAAATACACCACATGTAATGACGACCCCCTTTATCCCAGAAGGCTCTAGAAGAGTCTTGTGCGGGAGAGGGCTACACATTTAAAGACCAGGGACACACATCCAATATCCGTGTATAATGGAAAAATCCCTCTCACAGTATTTTCCATTGCCACGACCGGGAATCGAACCCGGGACTTTTGGGTGAGAGGCAGGTGCGCTACCATCTCGACCATCAGTCATATTAAAAAATGAATTTGAAATTTAGTATGCAAATGCAAAATTTTATTTAGTTGATGTATACTATAGAAAAGTATTCTACCATAGCAAATTTTATCAGTTTATATTGATCGGTTCGCGAAATATGTGAGAAAAACACATTTTTTAGAAGCCCGTTAAAGGATCTATAGCCTCCTTAGGAACCGTTTTTGGAACAAAGTTCATATGAGCTTATTGCCTTACTTTGATGAGTACTACATGCCTTTGGATTTCTAAATACCTTGTACCCTGTATAACAGTTTTTACTTACCATATGATTTTTGTACTTATTTGGTAACATAAGTGAAGAATCTCATGTCGAGAAATATACCTAAATCCTTTGTTATAACTTAATACAAAACAATATCCGTTGCACGTCATCCTCACAAGAGCCGTATTTTGTTATTTAGCATCTTACAGCTGCTCTAAGACATTTCTTTTTCTGATGATGTCATCAGTTAGTGAAGAAAAAAAATGTCTTGCAGCAGCTGTAAGAGGCTGAATAACAAAATACGGTTTTTGTGCATGATGACGTGCAACGGATTTTGTTTTGTATTATGTATACAGGGTGTCTTCTAAAAAACGGCCAAAGCCATAACTCAGTGAAAATTTAATTATTTTATTTTTTAATTGGGGAATATATATTGGCCCACGAAACGCTCTTTTCAGCATATAAAATATGGAGGTACTACTTCCGGTTTTACCGGAAGTGACTTCCGTCATTTTTTTAAATAGCACCCTATACATTTTTTTCGAAATCTCTACTAAGCGTAAAATTTCCTTTCCGATGATGTTTCACAAGTCAATATTTTCCCACCAATAACCTCCTAACAACTTAATTCTTCCCGAGGTAAGGCAAGTTGCTATTAAATTATCAGTTGTGCCATGGAAAGAGATTTTATTGTTATAACATCACAAAACAAAACAAAGTGCAAAAAAAACTGTGAAATTAATGTTAAATATCGATTTGTTGACATTTGTGTTTGTTTTTGTTCTTCACGGCACTATTGATAATTTAATAGCAATTTGTCTTACCTCGAGAAGAATTAAGTTGTTAGGGGGTTATTGGTGGGAAAATATTGACTTATGACACATCATCGGAAAGGAAATTTTACGCTTAGTAGAGATTTCGAAAAAAATGTATAGGGTGCTATTTAAAAAAATGACAATGAAGTCACTTCCGGTAAAACCGGAAGTACTACCTCCATATTTTATATGCTGAAAAGAGCGTTTCGTGGGCCAATATATATTCCCCAATTAAAAAAATAATAATAATTAAATGTTCACTGAGTTATGGCTTTGGCCGTTTTTTAGAAGACAGCCTGTACACTGTACATACATCAACGGAGATCGATACTTTGTTGTTTAACATGATTTTAAAATTAGAATCACTCAGCACTTCACTTCTATCCTTGCCAAACACCAACACCTCAGTTTTGTATGTATGGACAATATGGACATAGAGCTAATCCATAAGTTTCAGAATATTTCAGCATTGTTTACAAATTAGAGTTAATCTTATCATTATAGCTAATAAAAAATCATCGAAACAGAAGAAAAAATATAGTTGTTTGTCGTCAGCTTAATATTGGTGGGTGGAACAGTAATTTAGAAAAGTATGAACATCACAAGTGCATATAGAAAATAAAAGATGTGCAGGATACCCTAAGTAATGCACTAAAATTTGTAATAATTGTTATTAACATGAACGATTTATCAACCTAAACTGAAGTAATAAATTTTTTACACAAAGTAGAATGGTTTAACGTATGAAACACTTTACTGAACTCTAGTAACATAGAGCATTAATTGTTGGGGGTTGGGGGTGATTTACTTAGAGTGAATAATTTGCTCTAAGTAAATCATCGCTAACGTGAAGTAACGCCGCAGTATTACTATGTCACACACGGAGCTCGCTCTGGGTGGTTGGTAGAATGTTATTATTAGTAAAATACGAATATAACTGTTCCGCTATGATTTTTTCTAAAGTTTTCGGATAGTGTAGATAGAATACCAATTGAACGAAAATTGAAAATATCTGAGGAATAGGTGTTTTTAGGGTAGGGATAGCCTATACAATATACATCTTTCCAAACAGTAAGAAAGACACCCTTTGATAAGCAACTGTAAACGTAAAATATTCACTTAATTGTAGAAACACTAAATATAGCATTTTAATACTTACTGATACCATCAGAAGCTACAGCTTCAGACTTAATTAACCGTACTAACATATTTACCTCTTCTACAGTGACATGAGAAAATGGGTATTTACTTAAAAAGCATGAAAATTTTAATTCACTATAATTTTCGGTAATTAAGTATTCATTGCCCTGAACCTGAACCTGTAGTAATTATCGAAAAAATAATTTTACAAAAAATAATTTTATTAATATACCTACCTAATATTAATATTTTTACTAATATTAAATGTTTAAAAGCCAAAATAATTTAGAATTTGATTTATATTTATATTGTAAGTATAAGCCTACTTCTATTTCAGTTTCTTTTTGGGGTATGTAATAATTTGGCATTAATTCATGTTTTCAATATTTTTTTATCTTTGTAGTATTAAGTGGCCAAAGAATATTATGTTGAGAAGGTTTATTAAATAGATACTGAATAGTTATAAAAACTACGATTTTCGCAGTATTTTGATTTACTGGAAATATATTTTTATATTTATATTAGACTGTGGAACAATTTTAGGGAGAGAGTCTGTTAAATTTCCGTCGAAGTGAAAACTTCGCATAAAGATATATTTCATCATTATTTTGGAATATTTCAGGTATTAAAGGAATTTTAGTCACTCCCAGGCTTTGCTTCAACAGCAAGAGAATTCCTCGACGAACTAATTCATTACATTTTTCCTGAATATTGCATTCCGGTTTAAATTCCAGCATACAAAAATATTCTTCTTAAAGCCTTATTGTGAAAATGTTTTTATTAATTAAAAATACTTCATAAGAAATGTATATTTTTATTGTTATTAAACTTATTATATAGATGAAAAATAAATAGCATTTACAATGCAGTTCAGAATAACGAAAATAAATATAACTTATTAATAATTCCACGTTAAGTTTGTTGAATTGTTTAGAAGGCCCCTATCATCTAATGATGCAGACAGTAACTGATAGAATTTTAGCTGGTTATCTTCGGACAGATCAAGAATTTTTTTATATACAGTCTCTATCTTTGGAGTTTTGATAAATGTGCTAATATAGACATTAACAAATGTTGCCATCAGGAATTGGCAGTCAAATCTATCCATAATGCCTCCATGGCCTGGAATAGTGTCTCCAAAATCTTTTACCTTAAAAGCTCTTTTAAACCCAGAAGCACAAAATCCTCCGAACGGAGCTATAACACTGGCGAAAAAGGAAAACGATAATGAATGTAATATAAAGGGGTACATTTTTATAGATAAACCTGTATTACCAATGTCGAATTCGGTCGGTTGAAACAAATAACCAGGTGTGCAACTTGTAATCATTATAATTTCATCTTCCCTTTCTACGTACTTTATGGGACAAATAAGGTACGGAATATGACAAACTATATATGATGATAGACATCCGAATATAAAAGTAAATATGCCTCCAAATATAAATCCCTCAACAGTCTTTTTGGGAGAGAGAGAAATTAAAGGGGTCTTTCCGAGTAATCGACCAAACACATAAGCGAAAATGTCATTTAATATTACTATCCACAATGGTATGATTAACCATATTAAGCCTTCAAAAATGTTTTGAATAAAGAAGTAAGTTTGTAAACTGATAATAATTAAGAGAAAATGAGTCCAAGCAAGTAGACTAAACTGATGTCGTATAATTCTCTTCCGCATGAGAGATAAAAACCATATAATTCCAATAAAATACCAACAAAATGAGAGAAATCTGTGATACGATACTAACATTTGATATATATAGTATTTCTTGACGAATACCTCCAGATGTTCAGCGAAAGTTTCACCAAAGAAAAAATAATTTGCTGCAATTACAAAATACCAATTCATTGTTCGGAAGTAAGGTATGTCTGGTATTTTTTTTATATTGTAAGCGATCTGAATTACTTCATCGAAACATTTAATTTGAATTATCATCGCTTGCAGTAGTATCATAGGAATTCCATAGTATATGACTATATAGAAGTAGGTTAAGAGAGATAATCCAGTAAGAGTCCTCTTCAAACCATTACTTTTAATTCTGGGTCGTGGAAGCCAACCAAATAAACTTGTCGTCGATGGCTGTGTCTCTTTGTTTTTCTCCATTTCCCCGTAATATAAATTGAATACGCTGAAACAGAAATTAAACATGTTTTATTTATAATTTAATAATATATATATACATTTCTTTAGTATACGTAAAATGTATAGTGGCATTGTGGGTAAAAAATCAAGAATAAGGCCAATAAATATTTATGAGCAAAATTCCCACAACACGGTCATGTATGTAGTTTCGCAGTTTCTCTTTTATCTTTTTTTTTTAAATGGACTATTTAGGCATTTTTTGGATTTTAATTTAGATTTTAATAAACATATTACATACATATCTATCAGGAAAAATTGCGAAGAAAATATTGTCAAGAATATCAAAGAATCTCTCAAAGAATACAAAATTTAAAATTTTCTATTATTTTACCACATTTTAAATATTGTTCCACTGTTTTGTTTTCATTGAATAAAAGTCATTTTAGCATTTAGGCTTTATACAAGCATAATAACAACAAACATATCCCAACTGATATACTTATATTGATGCTTCATCTCTAAACATGCTATTATTAAATTCATTGGACTATCTTTAATACATGATGAATACTGGATTAAATATTATAAAATTCAAAACGTCTAAAAACAAATTATTAAAAAATTTTTTCAACTTACCACAAAATTCATTCAATATGGTCAACAATTAAAAAACGAAGTCCACAAGAAGATGTACATAATATTCTTTCGCTTTTACAAGCTCTTCAGGTGAACGATTAATCTCGCATGATTTACTTGAACTTACATTTTATAATTAATAAACTGTCATATGTAACCATAAAAAACAAATTTCTATAATTAATGCCGCCTACATTTTCATGTTTTCTTATAAAATACTCTACCTCTCTTTATTCGAGACTTGTTGTCTATAAACAACCTTATTCAAGCCTTATATGGCCCAATAATAACAAAATTATCTAATATATTTATTGATGTTCTATTTCTGAGATTAATCCTTCACCTGAAGAGCTTGTAAGAGCGAAAGAATATGTACATCTTCTTGACCATATTGAATGAATTTTGTGGTAAGTTGAAAAAATTTTTTAATAATTTGTTTTTAGACGTTTTGAATTTTATGATATTTAATCCAGTATTCATCATGTATTAAAGAAAGTCCAATGAATTTAATAATAGCATGTTTAGAGATAGTATATCAGTTGGGATATGTTTGTTGTTATTATGCTTGTATAAAGCCTAAACAAAGGCATTTATAAACAATGCATATCAAGCAAAGAAAGAGAATTGTAAAATCATTTTAGCATACTTCAGAAACTACAAAATAGAGCCATGAGGGTTATTTTATGTTGTGAATTGTGATATACATTTATACATATTATTATATACGAATACTTTAAATATGCATAAAAGATTTGAAATTTTAAGTCAAAGAATATGTCTCTTTGTTTTTCTCCATTTCCCCGTAATATAAATTGAATACGCTGAAACAGAAATTAAACATGTTTTATTTATAATTTAATAATATATATACATTTCTTTAGTATACGTAAAATGTATAGTGGCATTGTGGGTAAAAAATCAAGAATAAGGCCAATAAATATTTATGAGCAAAATTCCCACAACACGGTCGATGTATGTAGTTTCACAGTTTCTCTTTTATCTTTTTTTTTTAAATGAACTATTTAGGCATTTTTTGGATTTTAATTTAGATTTTAATAAACATATTACATACATATATATCAGGAAAAATTGCGAAGAAAATATTGTCAAGAATATCAAAGAATCTCTCAAAGAATACAAAATTTAAAATTTTCTATTATTTTACCACATTTTAAATATTGTTCCACTGTTTTGTTTTCATTGAATAAAAGTCATTTTAGCATTTAGGCTTTATACAAGCATAATAACAACAAACATATCCCAACTGATATACTTATATTGATGTTTCATCTCTAAACATGCTATTATTAAATTCACTGGACTTTCTTTAATACATGATGAATACTGGATTAAATATTTGTATTTAAAATTAAAAATCCTATGTTACCTTATAGTCACTTTTGTGATGAAATTAGATATGTAAATGAAAATCATAACCATAGTACATGTAGTGATTGTGACTTTTTATTGGAAAATTTTAGAACAACATCTGGACAAAATCAAATTTTTTATAATGGTCTAAAATTATTTAATAGTTTACCTGCGAATTGAAAATTTCTAATGACATTAATAGTTTTAGGAAAGAATGTACCAAATATATAGAAAATGGTATAGATTTTTATTATTAATCATTAAATTTAAGTAGTTATTTACTATTTTAAAAATTAATTTAAAATAATTAAAAGATGTTTATATAGAAATTAGTATTTTGTAGCATAACATTTGCTATATACAAATTTTTATTATTATTATTATTATTCAAACGCCAGACTATTTTTTTTCTAATTTTAACGCTTTTATACACCATCGAAGAAATTTCATTTTTAAATGATACCATGATTTTTTTTTTATTTTGAAGTATAACGTAAAGGAGAAAACTACCAAAAAAACAAATTTTTAAATATTAATCTCTTTCTACTTTTTCTTTCTTTTAAATAATAAAAATGTTCAGTTTTTATTACCGAGTGACTGGTGTAACGAAGTGATTTTTTTCCGTCAAGGATTGCCTGTTTTTTTTTTATAATATTTCCGTCACTTGGGTACACCCTGTAACCTCTGTTAGTATTTAAGTCCTGTTTTAATTAAGTTAACATTGAGTCATTGAGTTGTAAAAGCCGGTGGTAACCAAGTAGGAAATTAATTGATTCATTTTGGATAATCCCCGGTATAACTAAAATCCGCGAATTATTATAAATAATGACCGAGTCGGAAATAAAAATCATTAGTTGCTAAAACTGGTTAAAATATAAATCCGAGTCTGTTTTAATCCGTGTCTTTTTGCAAGATAGTCTAGAAATTGCAACCAACCCATTGCCGGTTATTGATACTCCGAGTGTTGCCAATTACATAACACGCTCGAACTTGCTAAGTAACGTCTGTAGTACGAGCCATACGTTTCAATTCAATCCGCAGCTTTAACGCGCATCCGAGATACGTCATGAAGGCAAGGAATAAAATTCGCGAGGAGCATCCAAAAACTGTGTCTCTGATCCAACAGTCCAACTGTCAACCCGTCCGCAACCAGCACAGCCGTCTGTAAACTAACCGCCTCTTCGATTATTAATTTTTCTGAAAATTATCTCGGTAAGAATACACCGTGGTCCGTTACTATCCGTCAAGTATAGATATTCGGAATTATATCATTTGTCGGTACCGCAGTAAAATACTACTAAATCAAGCCAGAGCTAACAATTCATTTCGCCGTTTGTATTTTGTTCTGTAAAGTATTCACCTACTGAATTGACTTTCCCGTTGGGTAGTTAGCCTAGTACCAGTGAATAAAGCGCGAACTTATCATACGCCGGTAAAGGTGCATTTCCCGGTTGGGTGGCTCCTTTTTGCCGCCAGTGTATGCTCTAAGTTGAGTTTATTTCAGTAGACAGGAAAACATTTTCCTTATTAAAATAGTTCTACGTTCGTTGCAGTAGTTCTCCGTATTTCTTATTCAGAAAAGCCTACCAGGAAGAGAATATTTATAGCTGATTGAACACGACCTGATATTCCAGTGTCGTGTAGGACCGCCGCTTGCTCGCCATTGTCGATTGCTTGCCCCGCGTTATAGTCCAAGCAATGGGTACTAAAAACGAGGTTCTATTCGCAAAAGGTCGGAAAGAAATGAAATTTGGTGGGATGGTAGACATAGGTCCCCTGATAGTACACCTCAGTTTGCGACCTCGGGGGGTTGCCGCTCGAGGGGTGGGGGGACGAAAACTCTGCGTCGCGACGCTTTTCGGGAAATAGCGCCGTTGTGGCAAGTGCTATCGAAAAAAAGTTCAAATGAAACATGTAGAGAATAAAATTGTGCACAATTTTGGTGTTGCATTTTTCGTCTGCGACCAATAGTTTTCGCTCTACGGCGCGCCAAAGTTGGGGGTTGATTTGCAATTTTCAACAAAATCAGAATTTCATCGCGGATTAAGACGAAGATCGCTATCAAACAATTCTGTAATATTTTTTTTTCTGAAAGAGTAATATTTTCTGAGTCTGCAGATGCCCGATTTGATACATTTGGTCGTGTATAATAAAGTATATGATTTTTTGAAGCGCGCCCCTACATACTCCGATATGGACATTTTTTAATTATCATTATCTACGATCAATATTTCCTTATTATTATTGACCTAGGCGCCAAATTTATTATTTTTGTGCATTAGTGGTCATGAATATCCTGATTGGGGTATAAGATACGTGCCCCTCGTTCGCCCTCAACTTACTATTTATTATGATTCGATGTTCTGTTAATCTGTACAACAAGTACTAAATCTGCTGAAAGAAACCGCCGCTCGAAGCAGCACTGCAGCACTGATGTACTCTTCGATGAATCCATGATTCCAACTGTGTCGCAAGAAAAATTTTTGTCGAACAGCTTTAACAAAAGGCGTCCCATCGCATTGCTGCAGACAAACTTGAAAGCACATAATTGTACGGTTAAGCAAGCGGTCGAAGACACGGATTCATTAATTGTGCAGCAGACTGCCATCAAACTTACTCCCTCTTTTTCCTCAGTATTCGTAATTGGAGAAGACGTAGATTTGCTTGTGTTGTTGACTGCTAAAGCCAGAGAGATCCCAAATGTTTATTTGTGCAAGCCGGGTAAAGGGAACAAGGAGGATGTGTTCTATCCGCCTCAGAGTCTGCAATATAGCGATGCTATTGCGAAAAGTATCTTATATGTGCATGCCTTCAATGGATGTGGCGTTGTTCAATCAAGGCAAGATTCGATTCCACAAAACTTTAGTAAAAAACCCAACTTTAACAGACGCGATTCAGGCATTTGACGACCCTAATGCAGAATTAACGGAAGTCGTTGCCGCTGGCGAACTGTTTATGTTGAGGCAGTATGGTGCAGGAAGCGAACATCGTAAGTTGAAGTCTCTACGGTATACGAACTTTGTAAGGGCCGTCTCCAAAAATTCATTCAATCTCGCGGCGCTGTCACCAACATCCGATGCGTGCCATCATCATTCATTGCGTACTTATGGTCAAGTACAGAGCTGGCGGGGAGTTCAGAAACCCCCAGAAGATCATGGATGGCGAAGAACAACCACAGGGCTGGATGCAATACGAATCGCAAAGGAACCAGCTCCAGAGGTTTTACTTAAGAGCATCTCGTGCAGATGCGAGAAAGGTTGTGGACCTGCTTGTGGTTGCCGTAAAGCAGGTTTAAAATGTTCGGTTCTGTGTGTTTACACTGTATTGGGACGTCCTGCGAAAACATTTCCGACCAGATTGGATTACACGACGACGATGCAGAAGATGCCGAAAACGTTAACGATCAGATACAGGACGATGAGGACCAAACAGACAACGCCGAGTTAGCCGATTATGGCTCGGAATTGATGTCTGAGGATGATGACAACGAAGGCAAATCAGTTTTACAACGTCGCAAGCGCCTCAAAGTGAAATAGACCCCTATATCGACCGTGGATTAGGCCTCTTGGGGATACCACATTAAAAAAAACGCACCGATCAACTCTACCTCAAGGGTGGTGTGAAAAATTTCCTTGAATCATGTATGCACAAAAATAATAAATTTGGCGCCTAAGTCAACAATAATAAGGAAATATTGACCGTAGATAATGATAATTAAAAAATACCCATATCGGAGTATGTAGGGGCGCGCTTCAAAATATCATATATTTTATTATACACGACCAAATGTATCAAATCGGGCATCTACAGACTCAGAAAACATTACTCTTTCAGAAAAAAAATATTACAGAATTGTTTGATAGCGATCTTCGTCTTAATCCGCTATGAAATTCTGATTTTGTTGAAAATTGCGAATCAACCCCCAACTTTGGCGCGCCGTAGAGCGAAAACTATTGGTCGCAGACGAAAAATGTGATGACCAAAATTGTGCACAATTTTATTCTCTACATGTTTCATCTGAACTTTTTTTCGATAGCACTTACTGCAACGGCGCTATTTCCCGAAAAGCGTCGCGACGCAGAGTTTTCATCCCCCCCACCCCTCGAGCGGCAACCCCCCGAGGTCGCAAACTGAGGTGTACTATCAGGGGACCTATGTCTACCATCCCACCAAATTTCATTTCTTTCCGACCTTTTGCGAATAGAAAACCCCCATTGCTTGGACTATTCCCAGCAAACACCGCTTCGAAACTATTAAGGAACATTAACGCTACTTATATTTCGTGTTACACTTTTGTTTCAGTCACAAAAATGCGTGTTTTTGGTGACAAATTGCTTATTTGTCCGCAACATTGCATCGTTAATAAACTGCAACTATTACTTTACACAATTGCGAAACAAAATATTCGTAACAAATGCCAATTTACATTTGTAATAAATTCGTTTTTATCAAAATCTAACTCCGAAAATATCTTGAAACATTTAGGCTTTTACAGTTTCATTCACCAAGTTATTTGTAAATACAAAACTTATATAAATACTTCGCAACCGTTATGCAAATTTAGTTTAAGTACAGATACACAACAGTTGCACGTTATTAGAAACCTTAAGGTTGCTCATTAATTTCAGAAAAGTTGCTTATCATAAGCAATATAAATTTTACGATTTACTTTCAAATCAGTTTTTTTTTGTTTTATACTTATTATGCAAATAGTCCAAATAAAGTCAGGTTTGATATATGTGCACAAATCCACCTCCCACCCTGATCCCTCACCTACCCATTCGCGATCATTGGAGTCTTTTTGTTTTTTAAATGCATATAGCAGCATTTTACAGACGCTAAAAAATATGACAGACCCTATCATGCTGTCCATCTTTGCCGAACCACTTATTACCTATTCACTGTTGAATAACTCGAAAACCAAAAAGTGTTTTTTTGGTTCTCGCGAGTTGATTGACAGTGAATAAATAATTTGTTCGGCAAAGATGGACATGTACTGATAGTATAGAGCCAGTTATATTTTTGAAGCGACTGTAAAATGCTATACTAAATACATTTAAAAACAAAAAAGACTCAATGATCGAGTGCGCAGGTGAGCGATCGGGGGCTGGTGGTGGATATATGCACGTATAGCAAACCTGGCTTCGTTTGTTATTGGACGAGTAATTTTCTTTGACGAAGACAGCAGTCACATTTTGCCAGTAGTGGAGCTCGTTACTTTTTCAGGACCCATCTTTAAAATCACTTTTTGCAATATTTAACAAAATTCACTTTCTCAATCTCTCATCTTTACAGACCATAAATCCATTTAAGATAAACTCTTTTCTATATCTAGGTGAAATTAATCCATGATCCTTAATATTCACTGTTGGTGTATTTGGAGGAATCCTTTAAAATATAGGAAAAAGATAAAATATTGACAAATAGATGTTCAAAACAATTTATTGTCCATTGTACAATAAAATAATTAATTCATTTTCTCTGTTTTCTTCAATCTCTGGCTGGCCGCTCTAAACCAGTCCTTACACGCACCTTCAAAATTGGCATCAACTGTCATAAATGGAAAGCATTTCCTGCATGAATCTACAAATAAAAATCAATTCTTAATCAAACTAGCAATGTACAGGGTGAACCCCAATTTATTTATTTCCTTAAGGTGAGTACGCTAACCCCACCCTATATCTAGTTTAAAATAAAAATAAGAAGAGGAGGCGGGGATTGTCAAGAATTTGACACGGGTTTATTTTTTTCATGAAATGAGAAATCAATTATGAAACCTGTGTATATGTAACTCTAGCCCACTCAATAAAATAAATGAAGTTAAACAATTACATATATTATTATTCCTAAGAGAAAGAAGCTTGTTGCAAAGGGATGGTAAATCCATATAAAAAAAATGAAAGAAATACACGAGGTAGTTTTTGAGAAAAAGAAATAAAATACGTCAACATTTTGAATTTAACTGACCTATCTCATTTCAAGGGAAAATAGGATAGGTCAGGTTGATCTTGTTTTTTACATTCGTTCATTAGCTTTTACCGGACCACTATAAATGCTGTGAAGTCATATTTTTTATACCAGTGTTTACACATTTTAAACGCGTCAACTTTATTAGCGGCCTTTTTGTGAAGTTTTTTTGGATAATTTATCCTTCGAAGTACATAAGAAACAGACAGACAATATACTTTGTCGATAATTTAACTATCTGGTGTTTTTTTATATCTTTGGCACAGAGGAAGAATATAGTGGACGGCCGACGGAATGTCTTTGATCTATTAGCGCTCACAGCTGTGACCTATACGTTTATTAAAAAAGTTCCCCAGGACTCCCAGGAGCAATGTTGCCTTTTACCTCCTTTTAGATATTTTTATAAAATGAAAATATTGGACGTTTTAAAATCTATAAATACATGGTGTCTCATAGGTAATGGTACACAGAGCAATGGCAAATTCCTTATGTAAAAATATTACGATTTAAACAAACTTACCTTATTGAGTCCAAAAGTTGATATTAGCAGAGATATAGGGTGTCAAAGTAAAATTTTTGTTTCGATTTAATTTTAATAATTTCTTTAAATTCTCTTTTTCAGATTTTTAAAATTTATTACATTGCAACACTAGCAAATAAAGTACGAATAACAATGACTTAAATAAATAAACCTAAAATTTAATTATACTTTAAAAGTGGTTAAATTGCTTACTTTAAAATCAATTACCCTGAAAACGGTTACTCGTAGCGACATTTAGAAGGTATATCTTTTTGACATAAAAATAACGGGAAAGCAAGAATTTTTATTAAAAAAAAATAATAAAAAATCCCCCAAAAACATAACGTATGAACGATACGCAGAGGTGCCCCCTACAAATAACAGCAAAACTATAATTACTGAGATTTGAATCCCTCGATTTGAATCACCAAATTTTGTTAAAATATTAAAATTTTTAAAGATAAGTATTATTTAATAAAAAACGAAAACATTTTGTCCAATTACCTACAAACCGAAGTGAAATATTGAAAAAGCCAATCGGTAAGATAAATGGCTACTTGAAGAGCAAGACGATCCATAAAATTCAGTTTCATATGTTACAAATTGTGGAAAATCAGATAAAATCAGAAGTGAAATAAAATATTCAACGCCCGCTATCTCAGAAACAAAAATCTTTAGAACATAATATGTTCATATAAACTTTTCTTCACTTCAAATCACCTGAAGAATTACTTCTTTAAATATTTAGTTATTTAGGAAGCATCCTGTATATCAAAACTATTTTATTTATTACGGCAAACCAGTAGTTTATAAAGAAATTAAGAATCATGTTTTTAGTCACTTTAACGTTAAGTTTGCTATGTTAATCCCTGAACTTCATTCCCTTTTGATTGAAACAATTTAAAAGAAAAACATGCGTTTTATGCTCATCGGAGAATAACTTCAAAAAGAAATACAAAATAATATATTCCTAAGCAAAAAAAAGAACACTCAACGATTCAATTTTGCAAATAAATACGTACTGTGCAAGTAAAGTAGATATAATAATCTAAGTGTAGATTATTATAGTTAGTAGCAAAGTTTTGTACATATTCTTTATTATTATTTATAGTTATCCATTTAAATAAGCACGAAATTTTAAGAAAAGCGTTTGTTTTATTCGATTTATAGGTAATAGTAAAAAGATCCACTACCCACGCTGTTAATGTGCCCACGCCATGTTAGGTATTGTCCAGGAAATTAACGCTTTTTACAATACATACAATTAAAACTTATCTAATTTTAAATCTATTAGTACTTATTACTTACCTAATACTCTAAACGTGTATATATTGTGCAATTGTTTTTCACAATAGTATTTTTTGCACAAATACCAGACCACTTGTTTACACCACACGTGTAAGTACATAATTACTAGTATTACTACACATTCAGACTAACTTGTGTTGAAGCCGGAAACAGTCCTTCGCGCTGGCGCGGCGCAGCTTCCCAAGATTCTATTGGTCGTTTGAATTTTATCTCTCTCTCAGAAATAATTCTAGCCTATAGAAACGACGCATTTGTTTGAACATGTATAGCGAAAATGTAACGTATTACTAATTATGTAAATTTTTCAACGCTTCACAACTGAAAATGAATTGTTTCAATAATTCCGTAATTGTTTCTGTTTATAGCTACTGAAGGAATACCGCATCAACAATTGCGTAATATTCTTAAATTTTAACAATTGAAAGTATGGCGTTTTGTAAGTTACGAAATATTTACGTTTGTGGAATTAAGAATAACATTTGTTAGGTAACAGTTTCGAATTTTTCCAAACCCACCAAAGATGTTTTGTATTATATTAAACAATTTCAAAACAAATCTTTCAGGTACAGATATATTGCCATAATTACGAATCTGTTTCACACTTTGAAATATGCTTCTAGAGTTACTTATTTGTGACTTAACGTTACGAAACAGTCACACTCTGCGTTTGCTGGGTTAGCTCCGTTCGCATTTAAACTCGGACCGCCCCGCCACACGAAAACTAATATAATTGAATTCCACTCTTGTTTGCCAGCTCGATATATTTAACAAATCTTGTAAATAATTATAATATTTATTTTATTTTTTATCGAAAATCAACTCTTTGATATTATCCGCTTTTATATTAAGTGCTTACTGTATAATTGTCGAGTAATAAACAATTTTGTAAGTTATACGGACGTTTCTGAGTTATTATTTCTGGTATTTATTTCTAATTAATTCGTTTGAGAAATTATCCAGTCCAATTGACAAGACAATCATCTTTCGACCCTTTGGACAAAAAACCGTATCTCCACTGTCGGCTACCCGCTAGCGTTCTCACCCCGGTGAGTCAGAAAGTGATGTTCCTTGCACTTTAAAATAAGGAACTGGTGTCCGAGAATTCGTAATAAAAATTATTACAAAGCTGGATGTTATTGTTTGCAGACGGTAAGGTGCAAACAGTAAATTAAATAAAGCCATTACACCAGGTATATGATTTGCTTAAAATTTTGATGAGACAAAGAACGAAGTGGTTCGAACCCCACAATAAACTGTTTGGCCTCATACCTTCTCCCAACACAAAACTTATATTATTAGAGAGTCACTTCGGTGACTCAGCAGGTGGTTGAGATGAAATTTTAAGGAACAATTATTGTATTAAGACACATTCAAAATAGCCGTCATGAACAGGGTGATTCAAATTCAACTCCCACGCCTAATTTCTCGGAAACTGTAGATGTGATGCACAAATTGTTATCGGCGTTCAAACATAACTTATACAGACTACACGTTAAGGTCAACTGAAAAGTTTTATTGCATCGACGCTAGGCACCGCGACGCTCTTTTTATTCCTTTCCGCCAGCACCCAATTTTTTTCTTGAAATACCTATCAATCCTGAATATTTTTTGCAAATAACACTATGGGTCTATTTCTAATAATTTGTAATAATTTGAATAAAAAAAAAATATATAAAATTATAAAGGTGTAAAATGGCATTCCTAGACAAAAATGACCACAACGTTAGTTCTAAATGGGATTCTCTGTATACAGGGTGTTTCATTTTTAAATGTCGTCCTTTAAGGAGGTGATAGAGCATCGAAAAATAAGTCGACCTGCCCAAAAAAAAAATATCCAGTGGCGTGGGAAATAGGGTGAGAAATAGAGGGCGTCACCCCAGTATCTACGCCACTGGTGATTTTTGACATAAGTTATTCTTATAGGATTGTAGGTATCTAGTTCAGTACTGCCTGTGCAAAATTTGGTTAAAGTCGGTCGTATGGTCTAGAAGTTATGACATAAAAACGATTTTTTTATTCCAACTTTGAAGGCCTGTAACTTCGTTATTATGTATTTTTGATATAGGTTTTTTGGGCAGGTCGACTTATTTTTCGATGCTCTATCACCTCCTTAAAGGACGACATTTAAAAATGAAACACCCTGTATTTTCACATATTTGGAATCTAAAGGAAATTCCGAATACGATAAATAAATAAATAAATAATTAACACCACATGTAATTACAACCCCCCTTTATCCCAGAAGGTTCTAGAAGAGCCTTGTGCGGGAGGGGGCTACATATTGCTACACAAGACAAGGGACACACATCCAATATCCGTGTATAATGAAAAAATCCCTCTCACAGTATTTTCCATTGCTACGACCGGGAATCGAACCCGGAACTTTTGGGTGAGAGGTAGGTACGCTACCATCTCGACCATCAGTCATATGTATAAACTTATTTTCTAATCTGGAGTAAATAGTAGAAAAACCACGATACGTAGTTTTTACAGGAATAATAAATTTTTTTTTTCAAATTAAAAAGACCAGAATATAACACCAAACTTTTTAACTCATAATTTTTATCTGAATCTAATGATACTAGAATAATAAAAAATCATTGAAAATACTCTTTAACGTGAAAAAAACTAAAATTCATATACCACTATAACTATAGGTGCTGAGGAACGTATGAATAAATAATAATGTAGTGGGCAAATTTCGAGTTTAAACAAAATATAACAAATAATGTTGACGTAGTTATATTTTACGTATGCTAACATATTATCGATTTATTTGCGGACAAAATACACTGTTTTATTTGTCCTTGTTAATAATTGTTTGTTAAAGTCAACTAAAAATGTAATTTATTTAAAGTCCATCCCTAGAATTTTCTTATTAATACATCTCCAAGTAAAATATTTTTGGGACCCACGGCGGTTTGAATTGGTAAATAAACATTTAAATAGAAATTGAAATATTTATCATGCCAAAATTATATATCACGCAAAAGTGATTTTGAAACATGTACTATGTAATGTACTTATTTCCATTAGCTACTATAGGTATACTAAATATACCGTGCTTTCAGATCTCACAGCTACATCGAGACACGACGATCGTACATATTCGAAGTAGAGGGGAGATCATGGCCGGTGCTGTGTGGCCTATTATTCGGATGGGGGTCTCAGTCGACGATGCATGACGGCGAATTCCCCGTTTAGCGTTCTGTAGTCCCACTCACTCACGAGCTTGACCGAATGCCCCCTTGTGTAGTATTGCGAGATGAAAGCACGGTATAGGATGTTCCTAATTTCTTAAAAATTGTTTTTAAATTCAAAAATTTTGTTGACTAATCTGCTTATACCAACAATATGTAACAAAAGAACTGGAAGGTGGCAATTTTTTTATTATCGTCAATGTTTAAAAATTCTAAAATATGTTGCGTTCTACTAGCCTAAAGTCGACCACATCTTTACAGTGCACACAAAAAACGTCGGCGTCTTTGATGCCGATAAGAACCTAAAAGACGCCGACATTTTTTACGTTCACTATAAAGATGTAGTCGACTTCACCTATTCGTTTTCCGGAATCCCAGTGCGGTACTAGAACGATAATAAATAATAATGGATGGTGGCCGTTGCCTACAAAAGTAGCCTTTAGCCGCACAAAATCAGCTTGGATAAAGAGATTTAATGTATTATTCGAGGTATGAAAATAATAATAAAGTTCTTAACATCTCACATTTTAATTTTATTGCGTAATAAACAATTGCTCGTCATTTGACTATCGGCAAATGCGACAGTATATACAAAAACAAAAAGGCGTCTGCCTACTGCAAGCAATAATTATTGTGCACTAATAATCATGTACCACGTCTGGGCAGGGAATTGATGATCGGCCCAACCCGCTCGAATTGTCTTTAATTCGTATACCATTTATCGACACCAAGGCGAACTAAGGCAAACTTGGCCTAATCGCGGCCAATCAAGATAAACTTACCGTCCATGCGTTGGTGTTGGCATAGGTTTGCCAGACTTGGCCCAACGCCAACGTGTGGAGCCGGCATTAGTAGACTTATGTTTGCTGGAAAGTCACAATTTATGTCATCTGTCCCTGATCTATGCCATACAGATTTATTACGTAAGCCAGGCTTCGTTGATGAAGAGCAACAACTTTTAAACACGTACTTCTTTTTAAGGTAGGTATATGAAACTAATTTTAATTACTGTTTCACTGGGGATGCATTTTTGTAAAAAATTTAAGCGTTCTTAATTATTGATACTATTCGTTTTCTAATATACTAAAAAATTTCAGTGTACGAGTTTTAAAAAAATTTGGGTTGATAATAAATCCTAAATGGAATTTGATTCTTAATATTATTAACAAAAAGCAGTTTTTGTTTAGTCAAATAATAAAAAAAAGGAATTCCTACTAAATTGGAAAAAACAAAAAAAATATTAAGAATAATTAATATCAGAGATGTAAAAAAATGGTAATGTACTTACGTATGATATAAAAACTACTCTATACTAACTGCAAAAAAAAAAACAAATCATTATACCTATTACCACTAAGATAACATAAAACTTAAATAACTTTATCAGGACTGGTTTTCGGCTTGGAGTAAGTTCAGCCGCAGCCAAGAATACATAATAATCAATAAAAAAATTTATATTTCTCGTTTGGATGAGTAGATTTTTAACATTTTTTAATTATTTTTAAATAAATATAAATAAATAAAAATAAATAAATATTTCATTTTTGCATTATGAATCATACCTAAATCATAAAAATATTTTAATTTATGCAATTTAGATGTATGTATGTATGCAATAATAAAATAAGTAATGTTAAAATTTATTTTTTGGTGCTACAACTCCTATTTATTTGGCGTTTGTGTTTTGGAATATATTTACAAATATGCGCTCTCAATTCTAAAATATATTACGTCGGTTCTGCCTTATATTTACACAACATTTATAATACTTTTTATCACATAACGTAATGATAATATGTACTAATTTATTTCAAACGCAGTAATCTCAAAGCAGTCAATTAGGAAAAAATACATTTACAAGCAAATATATTTAGCACTTTTTTATTAAATCTCTGGTAGTCACTGAGCTAAAAATAATGAGAATATGCTATTTAAAATTCAGTTAAGTATTATTTATCTAGTAGGTACAGATATCTATTTGTTTATTTGATATTTTCTTTATTTCTTCTTCTTCCAAATAAAACAGAATAAAATTGCCGTCTGTCTGTTGCAAATTGATAGTGTAAATCGGAAACGATTTAATTTGGCACAATTTTATGCTTCAGGGACGGACTGGTCCCTGTATTCGGCGCTTGCCAGCGTCCCCTCCTATACAGTTAATAAAATTAAGGACGTATTTTTTTAAAAAAATAGTAACAATATATTAGGTATATATTTACGAAACTCGAAACTTCGGTGCTTCCAATCCGTCACAGTCACAATTGACATTTGAGCACTTTTCTGACTTTTAGACATTTAGGTACAGGCCATTGCCATCAAAATGCTCGCCTTTGAGCTTGCTCGCTTTTGAAGGAAGCATGAAAGTATATTTAAAAAGTTAATAATGAATTTGAAAACAGAAATTTGATATTCAACACTGAGCAGAATTTTTCGGTCCAAAGGCTAAGAAGAAAAGAAATATAATATTTGGAAGAAATGAAAAAAAAAATAAAAAAAAATAACTGAATGATATTTAGTTATTTGCTATAATAAAAAATTAATATTATATTCACATATAAGTTTAGGTTTGGCAACCCACCCTCCATGTCGTCATCTACCTTTTCTTGGGTAGCCACTTTTTAAAATATTACGAATTTTCTCTATGAAATAATAACAAGAAAATGTCAACGTCGAATCAGTGTAAAATGGCATAAGGCTTTACATAACTAGAAAATCATTAAAGTTAGCTTCAAGACATGGATTTTTTTCTAAGATAACGACTATATTAGAAATCAAAAAGTTAATAATTATGAAAAGTGCTCTTTATGTACTTATTTTTTATTTTTTTTTAATATGCATTTTTGATATGCAATACAATACATTTCTGCGTATGCAGGGCTAAACTCGTTCATAATCCCGCGATTAAATTAATTTTAAATTAGTTATTAGAATTACGTGTTTTGGCCGTCGAAAATGATCCACCTAAGTCTGCAGTGTAAAGTGGCATAAGACTGTTTTGCATAACTAGAAAATCATTAAAATCAACTTCAAGACATGGCTCATTTTCTATCACCATGACCTATATTAGACATTAAAAATGTGAATCCATTTCTTTCATGAAAGCAACGTTAATAATAAAGCTTCGATTTTGGCAAAATTGAAATCGGTTAATAAACTCGTTTAGAATATAATATTTTTTTTGTTTTCTTAAAATGTTTCCTAACCGATTCTCATGTCACAGAAATAATACGAGAGACAAGGCCCAGTAGTTTATTATGGAGTCCTAAGCATTTAAAGCTTCGATAGTTCCCTCTCCCATCTAAGCCCGAAGTACAACACAAATAAGTACATTTTTAATTAGCCTCAGGATGAAATCAAACCGTACATCTCTGCAACCAAGTAAGAAGGTATCAATGCTTTTACTCACCCGACTACCGTCGTCTTATTTACAAAATATTCAATCAACTACACTTTAGTAGTTACTGAAGTTCATATTTGAATTACATAATATGCACAACAGCTTTAATCACATCCCGGTGATGCCAAGTTGGCAAAACGTGCATCTAGGCATTGATTAAGGAATGAATAAGATACGCGACTCCAATGTAAAGTGCGAGGCTAATTTTGGCAGCGAGATTCCCGGTAAGTTGCGAGCATTCCTGAAAAACAAAGATTGAATGTTCAGATTGATTTTAGTTTAAAATTATGTGACGGTTAAAAGTCAAACAAATGTTGAGAAATAGCTGGCAGAGAGAACATACTACGTTAATAATTTTAAACTAAAATTAATCTGGACATTAAATTTTTATTACCTTTTTATTACCACTAGATTAATGATATAAAACCAGACACGACACAGGTTTGTCAAAAGCATACTACGTAAATCACAGGAATGCCCGCAACTTACCGAGATCTCGCCGCCAAAATTGGCCTCGCACTTTACCATTGAAGTCGCGTATCTTGTTCATTCATCAATGATCTAGGTGAGTGTTTTTGAAGTTTCTTGAACATAACATTAGGATTAGTACCTCACCTCCAATCTACCCTCTTCAGCACAATGGCTATTATTATTGGAGAATAAAATATACCATCACATATTTTTCTCCTTGGTAATCCCATTTAAAATAAATATTTTTACGTAGGTACACATTATCCCCAAGACGTGGTTCGGACTTCAATATAACGTGTAGGGTACCGTTCCCTTCATTTTAACAAATATTAATTTCTTAAACTAACGTAGTTGGTTTTGGTAACTTCGAAGTCGGTTAACTCGTTGGTTAGTAAACATTTATTTCGTATAACAGCACCCCAGTTCAAGTTATCTTTTTGCGAAAGTTAATTTTCCTAATACAATTCTCAGGGTGTTTAATGCTCAAAATATACGAGTTGGGAATTATTGAGTACAAATGATGATGATAGACCAAATATTTTGTTATCCAAAAATGCTTCTCTGAAGAGTTATAGGCCGTCAAAGTCTCAAAAGAAAAACAAAGAATGTGGAGTTAAATCAAGACGTGTTAAGTCAGAGCAACTAAATTCAGTAAGAAGTTTTATAATTAGTCTATGGTTAATTTGATGCACTATGAAAAGTAAATATAAATTGGAATGCCTTTATAAGGGAGGTGGGTCGCATTACCACCTCCTGAACTTTTTCTTAGAAGAAAATTAGGTGACAGTTATACGCTTGACAAGTAACGTTTAAAATAAGCCTTTTGTACCTCTTGCATTATTCTCGTAGAAGGAGGAAAAATTGTAAAGAAAGGAGAATTTAAATTATGCATGGATCTCTCATTTGTCGCATTAACTTGTGTAATTCTCCAATCTCCCTGTTTTATTATTTTTTCCGGAAATGCCTCTTTCTTCGAGAGTAATGCAAGAGATAAAGAAGGCTTATTTTTCACGCTTGTCAAGCGTATGACTATTACCTAATTTTTTTCTAAGAAAAAAAGTTCAGGACGTGGTAATGCGGCCCACCCCCTTAAATAAACCTTCTAATTTATATTTATTTTTCATATTGCATCAAATTTACCAGTGTGTGTGTGTGTATTATGGCATTGGTAAAAACCTTTAGACACAGAATTTTTTTTAATATTTTTTTTATTATTATTGTTTTTTGATAGATATTACATTTAACTTCTGCAAGAAATTTTACCAAACTGTCGAGGATATCTTTATTATTATTGCACAATAGTGTACTCAGAATAATGGGAAATTGTATATTTTTAGTGTTTAGGAAAGACATGAGCTGTGTAATAGTATTACTATGATTTTTGCATGAGAAAAAAATGTGATTTAAATCAGCTACTGAAATGTTATCACAACTATATAAAGGAGAATAACAACCCCGACTTTATTTAGATGGCTTGGGACTTTAGCATGCCCTAATTTAAGTCTAATTATTTTAGTAGAGTAACTTTTTGGTACATCATATGTAAAAATATGTGGTATATCGCTACAATGGGGTAAATTAGGATGTATATGTGTATATGTATTACTGGAAGATCTTTTCTAACATAAAATAACCAGATATTTCCCATTTTTCACGAAGTCTGTGTTTCTAATAAATTCACCACTGACTAGATCTAAAACTTCCTACCAATTTTAGTTGCTCTGACTTAACACATCTTGATTTAGTTCCGCATTCTTTGTTTTTCTTTTGCAACTTTGACGGGATATAACTCTTCAGAGAAACACTCATGGATAACAAAATATTTTGTCAATCATCGTGATTGTACTCAAGAATTACCAACTCGGATATTTTGAAGCATTAAATAGTATTTAATAAATTATGACATTATATAGATAGAAGGAGATAATAGTTATAACATTAATCATTATACAAATAGAAAATTGAACAACTTGTACCATATTTGTATGATTAGTTTCGATCCGAACTGCGTACATAATTTTATTTGTTAGCGTAAATTAAAAATAAAGTATTCGGTATTGAACTAAAAATATTAAAGCTAAAACACCAAGTTCTTTAATAAGAAATTAGTTATTTAGGTAGAAAGAAAAGTTGATTTTTTTCTTATTTTCTCATTAATGGGAATATGCAAAAACATTGTTGACATCAGTGTCTGATGCAACAGGTACCCGACATTCTGCTCTTTGAAAAGTTAGTAGTAGTAGTAGTAGTTGCATTTTGGCATTGATTTTCATAAAAATCATTAGCTCAGCGCCATTTGAAAAGTTTTATACAAAAATTTTTTACAACCATCTAAAATATCATTTGAATAAGAAAGAATTGCATGTTACTGATAATTAATCTGGTAAATCACTACTTAGTTGCACCACAACATTAACAGATGATCTTGTTATCTGATGATAATAATATTATGTAATTTTAGATTACTCAAAAGCATTGACAGGATTAACATGCACTACCGTATGTCACATCAATTAGCACCGATTTTAATAAAGATGCAGCAAACCTACTAAATATCAATAAAATACTAAAATAAATTATTTATAGGTATAAGAGATACATATTCCAAGAATTGCGTATAATAACCAGTAGGTATACAGCAAAGCCTCAATTATTCGATATGTCTTAATATTCATTTTCTATTAGGTGAAGAGAGATGAGACTCTACATTTTAATGTAGAGTCGGAACCACATCTAGAGCTTCTACAGTTCTCGTTCCATTTAGGTCCGAAGCAAATCAGAAATCAATTTTTAATCTGCCTCAGGATGAATTCGAACAATCGATTTTCGCTAACAAATAAGTAGTAATTAAATTATAGTATATTCTGTTAAAAACGGAAAGTACATTCTTGTCGTTTGCGCATGAAAATTATGAAAAAATGGCAAGAATACTTTCGACTCGAAATATAGACGATACTTTTTCGACGACTGACCAGTGACCACACTTCCATACTATCAAGTCAACAATAAAAAATAATTATCATTGTACTTTATTAAGAATGGCAACAAACGATTAATAGTGTAAACTGTATTTTGACTATTACCTATTGTGAACAATGTATGTTGTGGTGGAGTACAACTAACATCGCTCTCGTCCTCGTCGCTACAATCCATCGTAAAAAACGAAATGGATACCAAATTTAATTTTGATAGTGGAACGCGTTTATTTAAAAGATGTCAAAGCGTTGTCATGGAAATGCCAAGTAGAAAGTAAATTCGCTCTAGAGCGGCAAAACTGCAAAATACGCTCGCCGATCGGCAAATGGCAACTTTCTGATCTCAAATGATAGTTCGAAAATGATGTTTTTAATGTCAGTCGTCGAAAATAGTATATTTTACAACAAGAGATGAAAATACTGTTTTTTCGTGTGATGAGAATTTGCCCACGAGCGAAGCGAGTTGGTAAATTCTCACGAATGAAAAAAACGTATTTCATCTCGAGTATGAAATGCTACGATATTGCAATAAAATATTGAATTAAAATTTACAGAACTTTATTTATTTTTATTAACAGTCACTTGGAAAATACATATAAATGCTATTAAATTATAAACCAACTGTCACAATGTAAATTGTCAGTTGTTTGTTTAGGCGTTGCCACGGTGTAAGACAATTAGGTGGTGAAACGCCTCAATGTATCGTATGGTTAGAGTGTCGCCAAACTGTTAACGCAAGAGACGCGAAATCGTAAGACAAAGAGAGTGGTGGCATTAGTCTATCTTTAATAGTTTTGGTGTGAGGGCGCCTCAAATTCGCGCGCTGATCTTTTGTTAAATTAAACTTATCGTTTTCCAGCGCACAACTTTCAGCCACCCTCACGCCCACGGTGTAAGAATTGTCTTACACCGTGCTCACGCCTAAAATATTTAAGATAGACATATGCCGTCACTGACTTTTTTATAGGAAATTTAGTTCTCTATAAAATTGTTTATGTTAATTTTTTTCATAACTCGAACGGTTTTAGCAGCGTTTCGAGTTAAACGTGCCGGCGTCCAATTTCATTTATGGTTTTTATTTTTTTTTTGCACAGTAGCTGACAATTTAGACACATAATTTTTCAACAATCGTGTTCTACATATTTTTCTGCATCGAATGATATATTTTTCGACCTGGTAAAATGTAGTGGAAATTAACTAGGGACGATGCGGGGCTTAGCCCGCGCGGCCCTCGCGGCCACCCACTCTCTCTCTTTGTCTTACGATTTCGCGTCTCTTGCGTTAACAGTTTGGAGACATTCTAATTGAGGCGTTTCATCACCTAATTGTCTTACACCATGGTCGTTGCTAAGGTAGGTAATATAAATTTGATACTTTCATTTACACGTCTAGAGACGAATTATTTCATTCGGAGTCCAGAAAATAGGCTTTTCCCGTGCGCGCGTGAAGTCATGCAAGCACGGGAATAGTAATTTTCGTTACAAGTCCGGAAGGTGAATTGTTATAGTTTATACAAAGTCAATTGAAACTGAAATGTTTCATCTGCACCGCCTTAAAGGTAGTCGGTACTTTGTCGGCACTTTTAAGTTATAAAAACGCTTGGATTCAATTGACTTTGTAAACACTATATAGTCTAGTAGATATTATGGACGAGGCGACGAAGGAACCGAGTCCAGAATATCTAAACGAGACTGGAACAACACCTTACGGACGTGTATCGAATAATATTTTATTTCATCATCCCCTCATTAATTGTCTATTTGTATAATTTGAAACTTGTTTACTTTCTTAGATCATTTGACATTTGACAGTTTTGACACTGTTTTATTAATTTAAGGTAAATTTTTATGTCAAATAACTGTCAAAAGGTATAATAACAGTTTGTGATTGATTCGTAATGAGTTTCCGGTGGCTTCCGGTACATTACAGTATCTAGTACCGTAATACCTCACTTCCCGGCCGCATATATGAGTACTGTAATGTTGTACTTTCCGGACGGGATGAAATAAAAGCATCATGGATATATGTAATGAACGATATTATTCATTATACCTCTCTGAAAACAAAAACAAGACAAAAAATCTACCTATTATTAGACACTTTATTTTTAAATATGAACGAAAAAAAATTAATTTTTACTAATTTACTAAACAGTTTGTGTTGGAAAAATGCAACCCTTTTTTTTCCTCTGATTGTTTGGCCTTGGATTCCAATCCTTTAGCCACGTATAACTTTAAATCTTTAACTCATTTTCATTTGTTAAATTACCAATATACCTATTTCCCTAATTACGACGTCGTCATTAAGTTTTAAGAAGAATCAACGGGATGTGTGACAAGGATACTGTCGACTTGCCCATGGGTCTTTCAGGGCATTAAAGACATACACACAGGTAGACCACGGTAAAATTGGGTATTATAGACACAGGTTAAACAATTGGGAGTACGAATCTAAGCTATAATTTATTTTTTTAAATTTGTAATTTAACTTTTTTTAAAAACTCTAGAACGTTACAGTAAATGTTATAGTCGTTAGGAATAAGTATTGATGGTAGCCACATCGGGTCTATAATTCCTTTTTTTCTCAATTCCTTAGAAAGCCACTCTGTATGAACTTGATTTATTTATTTACCATTTAGCAAGCACTTTATTTTGTAGAATTGTAGTTGATGAAGTCGAAGGTACCTACTACATTAATATTCATAAATATTCAAAAAACTGTCACAATACAAGCGTTGTTTAGCGTTGCTAAGGAAACTAAACAATCATTAGAATAATTTTCCCGTGCGGGCGTACAGGAAAGTTCCGTTTTCCGTGCGCTAAATAGGTATATTAACATGGTGTTTTCAGAGAGGTATAATGAAAAATAACTTCCATAGAGAGTAGCCTGTGGAAAAATTGCTATTTTCATATGTATGAGTAGAAAAAGATATTTACCCACTCGGTTTCCGTGCCCTATCGTGTCCTCATATGAGACTTATTTGAGATATTGTAATAGTACTGTTTACTGAGACGTTTAACGAAAATCGGAAGAATGTGGACAACTCTGTTAAACTTGAAGAAATTCGATTGACATATATATGTAGATGTTGCAGAATTTAATGTTGGCAAAGTTGGCATTTTCAAAATAAACTCACACTGGATAGAATGAGTTTAGATCGATCCGATTGGGTCTAGAAAAATATTTCAATTTTAGTGGATAAAATTCGTTTTCAACTGCAGTTCTAGATCGTCAAGCAACCAATTTACAAAGTACAATTCGTACAGTACAAATCCTCATAAAGCAAGTCAATTTCAGAAACTGATGTGTTGCGTCTAAAAAAGTGTTTATAAATGAATAAAATGAGATTGTACTTTGTAAGTGAATATGTAAATCATGACGACAATTTTTGGAGTAGCAGCTTTTTTCTGCAACTTCACAATTCAATTTCAAAACATTCGAATTTTATATATGAGATACCTCTGTGCAAAGTGAAACACTCTATATTATGCTTCTTTTCTGTGTAGTTGTGTATTAAATAAATATTATTTAATTCTAGTAACGACCATTTAAAATATGGTACATTATATCTAATATATATATTTTAATTTTCAGGGTGGGATGCAACGCAATATTTAAAATAACTAGGTGGTTTATTTATAATAAATACTGCATCTCCTCTAATCCCTTAAACGATAAAGCTACCGATTCGTTTTGTAAGAAAATCCTAGTACCATCGCCGGAATTAAATCCTGGGACTATACGATGAGTGTATTCTATGGCGAGGTACTCTATGCAGTGAGGTTATGAAATATTTTGTAGACTAGAGTTATGTACTCAAATATTTTTAATGAACTATACCCTAACCAGCTTACCTTAAGAAAACGTAGGTAGGTAACCAAATCAATCATAGTTATTTGATGATTTCGTATTGGACAACATTTCTCATATTATTTTTTTCATTTGGCGCATTATATTAAACAGAACTTTTATTTTACGTTGCACGTCTAGAATGCTCCGCAGCAACTAAGCCTATGACTAAATAAACTATGTAGCACAATTGAAATACGTGTTACCGTAATTGGAATAATTGCCGCGTGTAGGTCTGAATCTTAATCAGAATCACATTCGTGTGCTTATTATTGTAACGATCAAATTTTAAAACAATAAATATTCATTAGTAACTTTTTGGACACAAAACACCTGTCGTGTTGTAAAAGCAGAATACTAGTGGTGTCGATCAAGGAAAATTTGGTTTACGTTTACAAATATCTTCAGCGCTTTTCAATGAAAACTATCCACCCTAAATAACTTTGGATATATAGATTTTTGCAAAAAAACGCATAAACAGGTCAAAGAGAAATAATAAACCTAGAATTAGCTCGACCCCCTCACCCCTAGAGCCACTCTTACAATTTTTTTAATGGAATACTTCATATTTTTGTAGGTACTTAGTTTCCTCTCGAAGACCTTATTACAAAACTGTATAAAATATAGGGTCTACAGTGAATCATTTGAGAGCTACAGATGAAATGAAATTGAATCTATTTAATATATCTAGATTATTCGAGTAAATTACCCATAATAAATTTAATAATAGAGTAGGTACTGATAAGAAGTTTTTTTTTTCTAAATAAAAATTATTCCTTGTTATGACTAAAACGTATTTTGAAAGATTTGAGATTCTTTAACAAATGAATTCATTGAATGAATGTCTACTTTCTTAATTAATTATCGTTACCATTAACAACTATTTTGAAAATAGTGTACACCATGAAAGAAAGAATTGAAACAATAATTCGGCAAGGGCTGTACCTAAAATTTTAATACTACCTACTTATTTTTTTTTTTACAATTCTCTTTCTTTGCTTCATATGCATTGTTTATAAATGACTTTATTTAGGCTTTATTCAAGCATAATAACAAAAACCTATCCAATTTGATATACTCACATTGATGTTTCATCTCTAAACATACAATTATTAAGTTTATTGAATGTTCTCTAATGCATGATAAAAATTGAATAAAAAATTACAAAATTCAAAACGTCTAAAATTAAATTATGGCAAAAAATTGTTTTTAACTTACCACAAATTCATTCATTATGGTCACCAACCAAAAAAACGATGTCCCCAAGAAGATGTACATGTTCTTTCGCCTATATTATTCAGGGGGACCCCAAATCACGTTCAATTCAAATTCTACCTTTATCTTGAAAACTTATACTCAAAATTGTATTTATTGACATTAATAAAACATTTTGTAACCATAACAAACAAATTTTTTTCATTCCTTTAACTGATATGTCTTTTACTATATTTTCACATCCCTTTGTAATTTACTCTACTTTCTCTTTTGAGACGCATTGCTAATAAACAAACTTATTTAAGTTTTTTTATACTGGCCCTATTATAACAAAATTATCTAATATATTTATTGATGTTCCACTTCTGAACATACAAATATAAATTATGTTGAATTCAAAGAAAATCATTGAAAACATTTTTGAACGTTATTATTGTCGAATAATGTGAAAACAAAATACTCTGCAGGACTATATGTCCATACAGCATTGAATTAAATCACAAAATCCATAACATTCAAATCAAAAAATAAAACATTTAAATAAAAATTATTAATCTCCATAAAAAATTAATACAATCTAGTTTTAGTTCGATTGTGATATTATGACGTTAAAAATTCCCTAGTTTTAATTTTATGCTGACATTGATGTTCAAAAATAACATAACCTCTTAATGTCAAATTGACATTAATGGAAAAATCGATATAACCTAAATCCAGTGTCATTCTAACATTGACATTGATGTCAAATTAAATCAAAATAAACTAGTTACATTCTACCCTGACATTGATATCAAAAATTAATTATTAATAAAATTATATCACTCTCTTTTAGGTAAGGTCTATTCCTTTCTATCTTTTTTACAAGCAAAGAAAGAGAATTGTATATTAGATAATTTTGTTATAATAGGGCCAGTATAAAAAAACTTAAATAAGTTTGTTTATTAGCAATGCGTCTCAAAAGAGAAAGTAGAGTAGATTACAAAGGGATGTGAAAATATAGTAAAAGACATATCAGTTAAAGCAATGAAAAAAATTTGTTTGTTATGGTTACAAAATGTTTTATTAATGTCAATAAATACAATTTTGAGTATAAGTTTTCAAGATAAAGGTAGAATTTGAATTGGACATGATTTGGGGTCCCCCTGAAGAGCCATATAGGCGAAAGAACATGTAGTATCGCGGCCGAAAAAAAGTAATCGATTTTTTATCAAGTAATATGTTTTTTCGAAAAATTTTACTTTGTAAATGGGAGTGTTTACATCAGTTATGTCAATTAAATTATTTTGACAAGAAATCATTGGTGGGGTCGTATTTATTTAAAAAAAACTAATAAGAAATAAGTTGTTAATATTTTTTAATTATAAGAAAACAATTAATTAGTATGGTTTTGAGAGAAGCAGAAAAAAGCTACAGCATCACCACACTTGGAGAAGGGTGGTCTTAACAACGCATGGCAAGTCAAATTAATTGCAGCAAAGGCACAATTCAAAAACTACAGACCTTCCGCTATTATCTGTTTTGTACAAATATTCTTCATCAAACTTATGACCCCTGGGACGGTAAACTCGCAGTTGACCAATGTAGCAGGACTGAAATATCTTTTCGTCGGAAAAGACCACACTCTCTCAGTAACGATCTTATTCATTAATAAAAGTATTTGCAAACTGCATTCTTGCCTCTTTATTATCATCTGTTAGTCGGTGCTTTTTAGCACTGGCACAGTTAAATAGACCTTGCTCTCGCAACCGTTCTCTTGCTGTCCTAATAGACGCTGGGAAGTTGGTTTGCTCTTTGGCTTCAATAGAATTAGAAAATGGGTTTAAATTTACATAGTTAACCAGGGTATTGTCGTTTTCTAGAGAACTCTTTCTTGGCCGCCCAGAACCCACTGCCCTGCTCAGATCATGAGTTTCTTTCCACTTTTTGTTTAGTTTTTGAATCGTGCTTTTGCTGCAATTAATTTCACTTTCTATGCGTTGTTGAGACCACCCTTCTCCAAATTTGGCGATGATGTAGCCTTTTTCTTCTTCACTTAAAACATGATAAGGCATGATTAAGTAATACAAAATTTATTTTTGCTTATAATATGACAATGACGTCGACACTAATAAAAAAATATTGGGATTGATGCGACACTGAATAGAACCATAGTTACAACGGGAAAATCAGTCGATTACTTTTTTTCGGCCGCGATAGTACATCTTCTTGGGGACATCGTTTTTTTGGTTGGTGACCATAATGAATGAATTTGTGGTAAGTTAAAAACAATTTTTTGCCATAATTTAATTTTAGACGTTTTGAATTTTGTAATTTTTTATTCAATTTTTATCATGCATTAGAGAACATTCAATAAACTTAATAATTGTATGTTTAGAGATGAAACATCAATGTGAGTATATCAAATTGGATAGGTTTTTGTTATTATGCTTGAATAAAGCCTAAATAAAGTCATTTATAAACTACCTACTTATCCTGGAAAATATCCAAAACATAAGTACATAATACAATTGATGCAGAAGTTTATATAAACGGGAACAGTTAATCTAGAGGTTCAGCAGTCTGTATCACAATTATAGAGAGCAACCGGTATTTCACGCAGCAGTGTTTTTAGAGTTTACACAAACAAAAAAACCCATGCAAAATAAAATTAGTACAGGAGTTGAATGAGAATGATCCTGACTGTCGCGTCGCGTCGTCTCGAGTTTTGTGAAGTGATGAGTGAAATTGTCACTCCAAATCTTCGGTACATCATTTGTTTCCGATGAATGTACATTTACTCTCAATGGATTAGTCAATAGCAAATATGAGTGATCCACATGTAATGCAGGAATTTTATACTCAAACTCCTCAAAAATTTAACGTTTGGTTTGGTATCATAGGAGATCTTTTTTTTTTTGCACGAACACATTTTTGTTGATGCATTTTAAATTTAGTAACTGCTAATCCATTTTGTCTATAACTCTCTGATTTGGACAAATGGTGAAACTCTAGCAAATTATGGGCGGGTAGCACGAGGCCTTGTAAATACCAACTACATGTAAGGTAAGATTGGATATTTAGAAACACTAATTATGCGGAAAAAATTTATAGTGAAGTCCTAGGGCACTACTGTGCTGTGCTGATTTCAGATCTTAACTTTATAGATTTTCACGTATGGATATTTAAAAGAAAAATTGTATGTTGGATCAGATTTAACAATCACTTATTTTAAGAACTGAAAATGTTCATGATGAAATAAGGAAATATACTCTGCAGAATATAATAAGGAAATGCTGATAATGTATGAAGTAGAAGAATTTCATATTGAACATAAATTATAGAATATATAGGTACGTGTGACGATCTAATTTACACTTATACCTATTATTGTAATTTAAACTGATTGATGTCTATATGTATTTTGTTTGTTTATTTACTCTGACTTACCAAATGTACATGTCAATGTATCCATCATTGGTTAATAAATTGATTATTCTTTTTTTTTCCGATTTCCCGATGCTGCAGGACAGTCTCTCCGTGACCTCCGATACCTCACGGACAGCGAATAATCTACAGCCGCTCCTCACATCCCGCAGGGTTAGTGACTGTAGATTTCAGACTCGTGTGCCGTAGACGAAGGGCCCAGGATGACCGCTTTCTGCATTTGACCAGCCACCACTCTGCCGATTTTTGGCAGGCGGGCATGGTCTTCAATGCGGAGAGCACACTATTTATCAGGACGACCATCTTGACAGAATAGCCTGGGTATAGCACTTGGAGATCGTACCGGAAATCTCTGTATTTGGTTCGTTTCTTCTCTTCCTTCAAGGCGATGTTTGTCTCAGCAAGTGCTGAGAACTCGATGACATACATCATCTTGGTCTGATGGTCGAGAAGGACTATGTCAGGCTTATTGGCTCGAATTAGCCTGACGTAAGGAACGAGTAGTTCCAGTAAATCCGACATTTATCTGACGGCAGGTCCTGCAATTGATATCAGGGACCTCTACACCCATCACGCGACTCCGATAGACCAAAGTGTTAATAACACCATATTGACTGGCTACAATAAATCCCTCGGTCTCCGCGAAAAAGCGAAGGTCAGCTTTATCAATAAACCCAATGCTTCCATGTTATAGAAAACACCGTGCATAGGTTTATCGACGTGCTGCCTGAACAGATTCCTCTCTTCAGCAGCCTAATTTGGGCTATCAGACAATTCGGCGGAAGCTCAGTAACTGATTCTACATCAGTACCCCTCCGGCCTCCTCGCCTGTAGGCGTACAGGAGACCGAGTTCATCTGCGGCTCTCTGTGCTGCCTTAAACAATAATGCGCCCACTCCTACAGTTTCGTGATCTCTCACTAACCGTAGAAGTGGATCCGAGTATGTTGCATGCCATACTCAGTGCTAACCTGCCATGCATACACTCCAGACTCAAGAGTCCTCGCCCCCCCCCCCCCCCCCCGTTGACGTGGGAGATACACACGAGGAACGAACGATCTAGGATGAATACTCCAATGAATATTCATCATCTTGCGGGTATTCCTGTCCAATTGACGCAGCTCATCTACTCGCCTTTTAACTACTCCAAAGGAGTAGTTCAGAATCGGAACGGCAAGCACATTAGTGGCAGACACCTTGTTCTTCTCCGAAAGTTCAGTAGACCAAATCTTGTCGATGTCTGTATTTGCCACTGAGAGAATCCTTTATTTGGTTCACATCCTGGATGTGGTGTTGTTCCACACCCAGGTATATGTAGGTCTCTCCTGCATCCAAATGTTGTACGATGCTTCCGTCTGCGTGGAATTCCGCGCATCGTCCTCTCTTGACGACTGCGCATTTGTCCAACCCAAACTCCATTCCAATTGCCCGCGTGTATTCCTCGACCACCCTGAGAGCATTTTGAAGTTCTCGCTCTCCGGAGGTATAGAGTTTAAGGTTATCCATATAAATATATAGGTGACCTTATGCCTCCGGCTGCTGGGTGGCCCACACTGATACCCGCGGGTTTGGCGGAGTCGAACATATAGCGGCAGCAGGCAGTGAGATGCAGAAGAGGAGCGGACTAAAAGAATCATCCTGAAACACTACTCTCCTAAATGTCACTAACTCTGTCGAAACTCGCTCGGCACCGGATGTTATGGTGAAGCGGTTCTCCCAAAGCGGCAACAGTTGTTCAATGCATCTCACTAGTGGTGCTGGTAACGCAAGACATCCGAGCAAGTGTAACAGTAGCTCATGGGATGTTGTATCAAATGCCTTGCGGTAAACAATTCAGGCCATGAGACATTCCGCTTGTAATTATTATCACAGAATCCAGAATCTATCAGCAGGTTTTCCTTGCAACCTGCTAGGCCCTTCTTGGCACCACGCTGTTCGTTTATCTGTTGATAGACCGGATCAACATTTTCTCAAATACTACGAATTAAACACTAATCCTGTAAACAATTTTACCTACGACCACTACTGTAAGTACTTAAAAACACACCGTCTGCGATCAATGTAAGATTCCTATTACGCACGTTAAAAAAATCGCACAACTTGGAAAGAAAATCGCACAGTTCGTACAGTTTTCCTAGCAACCGCCTAGCAACGGTCAATACAAACAAACTTATTCTCTAAAAATTATTAAAAATGACAAGTGCAATACTTAATTTTCTGACGCTGTCAAAACTGACATAAGCGATAAATAATAAAAATGAAATACAAACTTTCAATAAATACGGTCGTAGGTAAAGTATAGTACATAATTCGAGTTGTAAAGAAATTACGCACTCATGGAATTATCACACTCGACGCTAACGCGTCTCGTGCATAATTTTTCCATTCGTGCGTAATACGCTATTTACAACTCTTATTACGTAATATACTATTATCTAACTCAGAATTGAAATGTCGTACTTTTCAACTGTCATTTTAGTGTGAAAAACGTCACTTTAACGCACCAGTGGACCAGTGCGAAAACACCTGTCACTTTTCACAATCAGTGCGAAAAGAACTGTCACTTTTCGCATCATAAGTAGCTATTAAAAATAGTTCTTTTTATTGGTACCCTATTTTATTTATTTAAAGTACGCCTCAGAGTGTTTAAATCCAACTACAAAAATCGCGGATGTTTTAAAGTTTCCATGGGAACTTCAATAACCCGAGAAACTTGAAGTGTAAATGTCAACTTTTTAATTATTGATCTAACAGTACCTTGTACCTTGTAACGTCAAATAAAATATTACTGACAAATGTTTCAAAAGCTTTATAACTGTGATGACAACAATTAATCTGATATAACAGATTGCAAATTAATTTTTGTTTTTCTCATTTCGATGACAACTAAAGGTATTTAACATTAGTAGTTCTTATTTCCATTTTTTTGTAGTAATTATTTATGATTTCAAAGTGTACCAATAAAAAAATAGCGTAAAATATTCATGGATAACTGGTCTATAAAACACTTGCTCTATTTCGAGCACTCCGGCGCCGTCTTGCTCGAAAAATCGCACGTGTTTTAAAGACCTTAATATCCACTTATACTTTAATATACTATTTTTCTCAAAATTGAACGTCCCAACAATATCAAACGCATATATTTTATAACATTGACATTAAACATTTTATGTTACTTAAATAAGAGAGGTGTCGTTATTCTCCAAAATAGTGGTAAGAAATCATTTTGCCTTTTACGCAGATCAACAAAATTACTGACTATATCCAAAATGTCATAATTTTTCACGTAAGTATAAACCAAAAAGAAAAACTAATTGATATTTAACGGATTTTATACTATAAGTTCCGAATCTGTCCATTAATAAAACCCAAATCATTCTATAATACAAAGATTGAAATTAATATATTAATTAATTAAATACATATATTATTATATAAGTAATAAAATATCATAAATATACTAACTTAAGATTCGGATTCTGTTCAATTCTGGTCTAGACTTAAGGATCATCTTATATATTAATAACTTTGGTATCCAATAGATATTGATAATGTTAATTAGAATGTAACAAATAAAACAACTTTTGTGAGCTTACAATATGCAAAATATAAAGATGGTAAAAATAGTGACAATAAATTGTTGATTCGTGGTTCATAGTTCATCTTCCATTAGAATAGTTTAAGAGTTAACTCTCATTAATTTGGATGACAAATTATTTCTTATATTTCTCGAAAAATATATGAATAAATATTCAATACACTGATAAGGTATTAAAGTGATGACATAATTGCAATCAGTTTTATCAATTAAATACATATATGTATTTAAGTAACTTGTAAAACCAGCAAGAATCGACTATTCTATATGATAATATACAATTGAATCTGCAAAATGAATCATGTACATATATGAAATAATGCGAACTAAAATATTGGTTAGAGCTAGTGCTAGTGGGAGTACCAAAGTATAATCAAAACTATCAGCCTTGTGTCTGTTATTACAGCTAGTCTACATTAGAATGAATCGAAAGGAACACCATAATTTTTATTTCATAAAATACTAAAATATACGCACCCAAAATACTTTTCACGTATGCACTGCAAGTCACCTACTTATTACTTTAAACTTTCCCATTATCGGGGTTTATACACAAAATTCAATTGTACTGCGCTGTGCTCGCTTAAACATCCTTATCTTTAAAATATATTGCTAATAACAAAACAAATTTGTGGTAAAGATAAAAGTGTATAAAATTTAACTTATCTATTGATTCTGTTGTTATCAAAATGATATAGGCTATACCTACATTCGTTTAACGTTATCTCACCGGATTTAATATCATAGTATTTCGAATATAATAGAGGATTGTAGTGGAAATCTCGCTGCTTGAACTCTGATTCAATCACAGAGTTTATTAAATTATTTTCTAATGTTAATACTAATACATGTTTGGAAAATTTTCATTTGTTTTTTTCTGGAAAATAACTGTACAAAAATCACAACATCCTTTCAAATTTGGAATATGTTCCGCCTACTAAGAAAAATATTAATTTCAAACTAGTTATTCCAGATTTATTGGCACAACTATTTTTTCAGCACAAGGATTAGAACGTATATCTATAAATAGTTTTACAGTCATAAGGAATCTGAAAATAATACCGCTTTATTATTTTCTTCAGTTTGAATTTGCTTGTCAAAACGGTTTTCGTTTTTTCTTAAAGCTCAAGGACCAATTTGTGACACACAGTGTTTGAATATAACTTTGATTTAGATATTACCCGAATTCTAGTTCCGCCCATTAAGGAGATGGGCTAAATGAATAGGTATTTATAAAATTTCGTAAAGTAAGAACAGACAACGTTAATACATTAAATAGTATGGAGCAAAGATTTTGTCAAAAAAAGTTCTTCCTCATGAAATAATTATTTTTACATTTTAAAATAATCATTTTTGCAACCTTGAGTATAAAAGAAAATGCATAACGCCGTTTTATGAATAAATGTCTAATTTCTGTGGTGTGTTTTATGTTTTTTTTTTAAGAAACATAGTAAAATCAGCGATACCTTCACCACAAGGGAATCTTAGCTATGCAGAATTGTACTATGATAAAAACTGTTTGCCACACCACGTCCTAGAATTCTTATTTTTTACGTACCTAAATCTCAAAGAGTGAATTTAAAATATTTGAAAAGAAAAATAAAACTAAATAATTTTTCCTTTTAAGTCACTAGCTTCTGTTAAAGTTTTTTGTTCAAACTCCTCATTTACTGTTAAAATATAATGTTAAAAAATATTTCAAATGCTCTTGCTCTTGCTCTCTGCAAATGACCAAAACCGAGATAAATTATTGTGGCTATTTTGATAATATCCCATAATAAATATCCCAAGTTGTATATTTGATTATGAAAAAATTAAGAAAATTGAAGCCTATAAGAAAACAGAAAATAGTCGATGATCAAAACAAAGTAGGGCTCTCAGGTAGCATAGCATAACTTGTGGATAATGGTCTCATAATAATAATAATAATAATAATCATTTATTGCCCAACAGATCATAGATCCAATTACAGGACAAATTAAATACAATAAAAAAAATATTATTTAAAAGTAATGTTACATAGATAAAAGCAAAAGAGGTTACAAATTGTATATAAGATAATAATGTATAATTTAGCAATAATAACATATAGATTGTACAATAACATAATAACAATAACAATGTACAATAACATAATAATGGAAACATCAACATTTTTTTATATGACTGCTATTTTATATTAATAAATAAGGAAATTGCAAGTAATCACATTTCCAGATTTGTATTTATTTTTGAATAAGGTTTCGCTACGACGTTTTTGAGGATTTATTGGTCTGTTCTTTTCGTCTGCACTTTTCACAGTTACTGACTACCAGAGAAACTGGGGAACTTTATAAATATTACGTAGAACATGACCAACTAAAATAAATTTTCACTTATCCTTATATGTAGACAAAAAGAACGGACTTTTTACTCACTGCAATATACGAATCCAAAAAGACTGTAGAATGCGTGAGCAGGGATCTAAGCAATTCCTTCAGAAACTTATTCAGGGTGCTTAGGAAGTGAACATACTAAAAGTCATGACGTCTAGGAGATGAGACGAAAGGGTGGGGGGGGGGGTTCACAAAAGAAGGTCCCACTTTTGGGTTTTTCGCTTATATCTCGAAAACAGTGCGTCGTCGGGAAAAATTTTCTCATACCAAATGAAAGCTCATTAAATTCTATACTGTTAAAATTATGTTTTGTTTTTACAATATGATAATTAAAGTTTTTCATGTGTTTTTTAAATGATAGGTTTTTATTAATTATATAATATATCAAGAATGTTGAAGTGATGTTTAGTGTCATAAAATAAATATTTCTTCTGTCACGAGTATTAATTTCTTTATTTAAAAAGAAATACCTACGTTATGGGCCCAGATATCCTAACCACTTTCCGTGGATGTTAATAATAAAAAAAATTAAAACTAGCAAAATTTTGTGATAGTACCTGCTCCAAGTGTCAAGATGGACTTAGTTCGTCATATTAAACATTTAAATGGTGAAGAGGACTGGCCGATATGGAAACACAAGATGCGTGATATGCTAGATTATCATGAAGGAGCTTTAGAAGTCATAGAAGGCAAGCTTGTTAAACCTGATTACTTAGATAACACTGCTTCATATGCTCAAGTAAAACAACATAAAGAAAAATCAGATCTTTATCGTAAAGCAAACAGCTATGCTAAATCTATGGTAACTAGTGCTGTAAGTGACGGAGTTTATCAGAAAATCATGGATAAAGAAACAGCTTATGATGCATGGCAAGCGTTAAATCAGCAGTTTGAAGCTTCTTCCAAAGATCAGTTATTTAAAATTTGTACTGATTTCTTTGCTTTTAATTGGACACTCGGTGAAGATGTTTCTACACATTTTGCTAAACTAAAACGTCTATTTTACGAGTTAAACAATGGTTTAAAGGCAAAAGGAGAGAATACCTTTCCAGATTTAATGATAATTTGCAAGATATTGCACATACTTCCTAGCAAATTTGAAAACTTTCAGTCAAGCTGGATCTTGTTAACAAAAGACAAAGAAAAGACACTTGATGAGCTTACTGTTCAGATGTGTATGTTTGAAAGAAACTTCGCTAAGAATGAGAAGCAAGAAAGAAATGCGCAAGAAGCCCTGGTTGTAAAAATAGACACAAGAAAGCAAGAAGAAAAACAAAGTAGAGCAGAGAGCAATAATTTAAAAAGAAATATCTTTTGTAACTATTGTAAGAAGAAAGGTCATTGGGTGAAATTTTGCAGAAAATGGATAGCTGATGGAAGACCACCTAAAAATAGGCAAAATTTAATTGAATCAACAGTAAACACAAGCATAGCTCTGATGTTTATTTCTGATGAAGCTTTTATAGCCGATGTAGACAACACAGCATGGTGGATTGACAACGGTGTAACAAGACATGTTATAAACTCTCCAGAATATTTTGTCAAGTATGAAGAATTTAAACCACCGTGTAAATTTAAAGCCGCTGGAAAAGAGGTTCTTAAAGCTTTTGATAAGGGTACTATTGAAATCAAGTCTACAATTCAGAAGAATTCAACTACAAAAATGACCCTAAATGATGTATGGTATGTTCCAGAAATTTTCAACAATTTATTTTCTGTACTGGCAGCTCAAGATAGAAATTTAAAAAGCATCTTTAAGTCAACAAAATGTTCACTAGAAATTAATGGAGAAACTGTAATTAGTGGGACCCGAGAAGTTGGAGGCAGTTTATTCAGAAGTTCAATTGAACCAGTTGTACCAGAATCAGATCAGAAACCTGATGTTAATGTTGTTATTGCAGATTGTTCTTTGTTACAGTTTTATCATGAAAGATGGGGTCACCAGGATATTCGATATGTCGAAGAAAAACTTAGGCGAGATTTAAAAATCAATGTAAAACTCAAAAGACAAATTTGTGAACCGTGTATATACGGAAAAGCTCACCGTTTGCCTTTCGGTACCCGAGATAAAGCAACTGCACCTGGACAGTTAATGTCAACTGACATTTGTGGACCTTTTGACATGTCATTTAAAAAAGGTAGATATTTACTTGTATCATTGTTTATAAAGTAATATAGTTATTCAACATAACTTGTACGTATGTGCTGCCAACTTGTGAGTAACTTACGTACTAGTCAGTTTCCATGACTTCTGTTTTTATGAATTCAAATATTATTTTTCTTCAAGCGTATAACAATACTTACATTACATAATGCAACACGTCCTGTAGAAAGAACCTATTATTGTATTAGTACAAATATTTCTTATTTTTTTCCTAGTACAAAAATGAAATAACGTATCCATGACAACGAATTAAAAATCTAAGTTATGATTTGTCATAAACTCTCATTTTAAAAGTTGACGTCGCGCGTCGAGCCCTTTTTTAAATTTAAAAGCGAAAAAGTCTGAAGAAATGCAGTGCGTACCACCTTAAATACTTGAAATTGCAAATTCACCTATGTCACGGTTCATTGATAAATAAAATGGTTAGTATTATATATATTTTTTTTTACTAAGCTGAACGCATTTGACCTGACGTCATTTCTCAAAATTAAAGATTTGATATTTTTTGATTTTAACGCTTGAAGAAAAAATAGTATATGTCACTCGGAGTAGAAGGCTCATTATGTGTTTCGCCCAGTTTATAAACAATGCTTGTATTTAACGGCGGCGGTCCCCGTCGCTAACCTTATAAATTCCAACAGATGGCACTATATGTAGCTTTTGCCAATATAACCGTATTGACGTATTGTAATTTATCTACTATGAGATAGATGGAGTGATGTGTTGTAATTTATCTACCCTTTGATAGATGGGGTCATTACACTCACATCTTTTACATTATTATGACGCGCGATCTAAATTAATTCGTTTTTATAACTACATTTACAAATGATCATACGTATCTAATTACTAGTGACTTTTGTTCTGAAAATGTTTTTAGATTTGACAGCTTGTTTTACCTAGTTATAAAAATTTACATTATTTTGTGATTTGGATATTTGTAGATTTTTTTGTGTACTATTGAAACTGTTTGGACTTATAAATTTTAAATATTTATTTGTTCCTTGGACAATTGTGTTTTTTATGGGTAGTGTTAAATAATCTAACTGTTTGAGCATCATCATTTTTTTGTTACTACGACATTATGATTAACATTAAATTTATAGTTTTTGTAAATTTATTTTCAATTTTAATTTTAATTTTTGTAGTTCTAGCTTGGATCCATTATACAATTTAAAAGCTCATTCAGATAATAGATAGGTATATAAGTTTCAATATTGTAGATTTATTAAAAATAGACTGCTAATTATTATAGGTTGGATTTCCAACCAACAAAAAGCATCTTATTTTATTAGATCAAGGTAATTAAAACTTTAATAATTATGCACTGAACAAGATTTTAGTTGATATGCAGGAACCCATCAGAAATTTTTTGATAAAAGCGACATAATATTCCAAAAACTTTGAAAATGCATAATTTTGATTTGAGGTTAGTTGTGACACCCCAGAACAGCTGTTTGTATACTTTTCTTAGCGTACCTGCCATACCTACCATTTTCCTGAGAAACAGAAATCATTTTCCTTCGGTAGGAGTAATAAAACATAAAACAGAAAGACATTATTTAATAATATATTTATTATATTTAATAGAATCAATGACAAATATAAACTTATATTTTACATTTGTCATTGATAGAATGATTGCATTATTAAAAATAATACGGTTTGTTTTACAATCATATCCTAACATATTATTCTGAACAACTTGCTGTAGAAATCTGTTTCAATTTGGGTACTTCCTTTTCTAATAGGTACAGGTGAAATACACACTTTTCACTTTTTCCCACTTTGCCAAACTAGCTGATTTCCAGTAACATACTAGGTATAGATTATAGATATTAATTAAGATTTTTCCCTTTGTTGGTGCAGCGTATGTTTAGGTGAACTTCGGCACTTAAAAATTTCGCAATATAAAAATCGTTTATTACCATATCGTTGTCTATAACTCGTAAATGTCAAATTCCTTTTCAATTTTACTCATCTTTTTAAATAATACTAATAATAAATAACACATTTCCAATGTTCATAGTCGTTAACACATTTTCTTCTGTCAGCTGTCACTGCTTGTTATTCACGTGCGTTTATGCGCAGCCTCAAAATTCGGCAACATGAAAATACATTCTCAACAAAGCGTTAACCCTTCACGAGATCCTATTGGTGGTGCCTCATAAATGTACTTCAGGCACCAATAGGAATGTAAGGTACGGAAAGCAAAATGCAAACGAAAATGGTTGGGAATGCCCCTTTATAGCAAACTGCTGCGGCGGTGTATATTCATCCTGAAATTGATTTCAATATTTTTATACGACCTTCAATAAATTAAAAGATTGACAGAATATAATTTTGATTTTGCTGCCATCTACGAAACAGTAGCCAAAGTTCTATATGTCATTCTTTAGTATCATTTCGAACCAAAAATCTTGTTTCCTGCATTATAATAATATAACGTATTTATTTTCAGTGATATTGGTTTAGTTCGACATTTTTTCAACAATTACTTAATAAAAAATCAAAATTTAAACATGTATGTGTTTAATATAGCGTAGCGGATTGGACCAGTACTATTTTATTGAGATCACGACTTTTTAAATTATTTCAAAATAAGGTTAAAAGTTTACGAAGTTTAACAGCTTGGTAAGAAAAGAATCGTCATTTTCTTGAGTTTTTTAATAGTCCAGTACTATTCTACCGAGTTTTTTCTAAAAGCCAGTCAAAAAATATTTTGAATCGGTTCAGGGATGCGGCAGAAATTGTCGAACTACGAAGTGCTTATTTTGAGCAAATCTAACCTATTTTTCCGCCCACCTTAAGGATGCTTATACGAAATTTCGCTACTGTTATATTCTGAATGAAAAATCAGAATCAAAAACCGCAATTAAAGATATGTTATCACATGCAACCAATATGGGTCACAATATTAAAGAATTGCTAAGTGATAACGGAGGTGAATTTGACAATGAAGAAGTAAGATCCATTTTAAGAGCTAAAGGTATTATTCAGAGGTTAACTGCACCCTACACACCTCAGCAAAATGGCGCAAGTGAACGAGAAAATCGTACAATAGTGGAAATGGCAAGAACCTTTAAATATTCCAATCCTGAAATAGATTTTCCGAAAGCTATTTGGGCAGAATTAGTAAGTACAGCAATATACCTTCTGAACAGAACAGGAAAGTCATCAGTGAAAGATGCAAGTCCATATGAGCTATGGATTGGTAAGAAACCTAGAATAAACGATTCAAAACAGAAGAAAAATTGATAAAAAGGCCGTCAGAGGTTATTTGATTGGGTACGATGGAGACGAACGGTACAGAATATGGGTAAAAGAAGAAAGAAAAGTTATCTTATCTAGAGATGTCAAATTTCATGAAAAGTTAAGCGACTGTGAAGGAAGAGTTCAGTTACCTCTTCAAGAATACAGAAAAAAGGATTTTGAACTACAAGATTATACAGATCACAATATACCGGATGAATCTGAAGAAACTCATTGTGAAACTGAAATAGATTGTGATGAAAGAGGCGTAGATTCAGAATGTGAAGAAGAAAAACCTGAGTATTCAAGATACAATTTAAGAAGTCGCTCTACAGTAACAAAACCTTCATTTCTTAATGAAGTTGTCCTAAATGCTGAAGAATTGGTTCAGTCAATCAAAACACCGGAAACTTATGAAGAAGCATTAAATAGTCAAGAGAAGACAGAATTGATAAAAGCAATGGACAGTGAAATTAACTCTTTGAAAGAAAATGATACCTGGGAGATTGTAAAGTTACCAGAAGGATCAAAAGCATTATCTTGTAAATGGGTATATAGAATTAAAACCAATTCAGATGGGACTATTGATCGATATAAGGCAAGATTAGTAGTCAAAGGGTTTAATCAGCGTCAAGGCATTGATTATTCTGAAACGTTTAGTCCAGTAGCAAGATTGGCCACAGTACGTTCAATCTTAAGCAAGTGAAAACATGTTTCTGAGGCAATTAGATGTTTCAACAGCTTTTCTTTATGGAAAACTTGAAGAAATCATCTACATGAAACAGCCAGGACTGTTACAACGTAGCATTTATGGGTTAAAGCAAGCACCTCGCTGCTGGTATAAACGTTTAAATTCATTTCTACAAAAATTAGGATTTAAAGTAAATGAAGCTGATCCCTGTTTATATGTAAGACAAAGAAATAACAACAGACTTTTTATTGTTTTGTATGTCGATGACGGACTGGTTTCAGCCACGTGTCAAGAAGATTTAGAGATGTTTATAGAAGAGTTAAAGAAAGAATTTAAAATTACCTCTAATCAGCCAATTATTTTTTGGGTTTTGAGATAGAAACTTGTACTGGAGGAAAATTAAGAGTTAGTCAAACTTCATATGCTAGAAAAATTCTTGATCGTTTTAATTTTTCTAACTGCAGACCAGTTTCAACTCCAATAGAAAAGACTCAAGAAAATTAAAAATCGGTGATAGAATTAAAAAGTTCTGAATTTCCATATAAGCAAGCAGTAGGTGCCCTAATGTATATAATGGTTGGAGCAAGACCAGATCTTGCCTACAGTGTTGGATTTTTATCAAGAACTATCGAAAATCCTCTCATGAAGATGTTCTAAGACTAAAAAGAGTTTTCAGATACGTAGCGGGCACCACTCACCTGGGTATCACCTATATTCCAGGAATTACAAGAGAATTAGAATGTTACAGCGATGCTGATTTTGGAGGTTGTACAAAAACTGGAAGATCAACCTCAGGAGTTGTCATAAATTTTGCTGGAGGAATAATTTCATGGTCAAGTCAAAAGCAAAGCATGGTTGCCACATCTACAAATAGTTGCTGCAAATGAAGCAACAAAAGAAATTATTTGGCTAACCAGACTTTTCATGCCACTCATCAAGCTTGAATATGTACCTGTTTTGCAAGTGGACAATTCAGCAGCAGTTAAGTTGGCTCAAAATCCCGAATTTCATCGAAGAACGAAGCACATAGATATAAAGTATTTCTTTATAAGAGAAAAAGTTATGGAAGGAAAGTTAGGTATCCAACAAATACCTACAGAACATCAAGTTGCAGATGCAATGACCAAAGCATTACCGAAAACAAGATTACAGATATTGTGTGCACGGATGGGACTCTCTTGAATAAGTGAAAGACTTTATTATCAAGGGAAAGTGTTAAAATTATGTTTTGTTTTTACAATATGATAATTAAAAGTTTTTCATGTGTTTTTTAAATGATAGGTTTTTATTAATTATATAATATATCAAGAATGTTGAAGTGATGTTTAAGTGTCATAAAATAAATATTTTCTTCAGTCGTGAGTATTAATTTCTTTATTTAAAAAGAAATACCTACGGATAAAAGATTAATTTCAATATATACAACTTTCATTCTAAATATATGCTTTTTTCGAATTCGAAAAGTGAAAATTTTCGAAAAACAGATTTTTACCTCACATTTTTCATCAAACATTCCTTCATTCCTTTATATCGTCTAAACTAATCATCTGAGAAAGAAATTCCGTTAGAGGAAGTTGTAGAGAATTGACAAGAATATATCCTACATACGCTAATTTAACTCCAACCGGTCAACAGTTACACCAATCAAACCGTCTAAAATGTCAAACTTTAATGTCATAAAATGAGGTAAGAAATGTCATGCTTTTCTGAAGTTTGAGGAAAAAAGCTGTTTTTATCTTTCCTGAGCCACAGCTAGGGTAGTAATAAGTAATAAGTAGTAAGAAATGTTTAAAGTGGCCACAACCGGTGCATCTACCCTATCTCCACAATGAGTACTAATAAGTGTCCTGCGTATGTTGAGAACAGCGTTAAAGGAAGTAAGAACGTCTCTGAGGTGCGAAAAAAGGGAATAGTGGGCCTTATTAAAGCAAGTAAGGAACGGAAGGACGAGAAGCATAGAAGTTTCCGTGGTTTGATATCCCTTTTGATTCACACCACTTGCCGTAAAAATTACACCCGAACTGATACAATTAAAAAAGATGTTAAGGAGGCATCTACATCTAAGGAAGAGGCAGGGCCGTCTCAGCTTAGGTCTTCAACTCCCAAATTCCACTTCAAGTGTTTATTATGTGCACAATGTGTAAAGGAAAAAACCAAAACTCCTTTAGACAAAGAGAGAGCTGTACATTCAGTTCACACTCTAACTATTCCAAATCGTATCAGGGAGGCGTGTTCTATGAGGAAAGATTCCTGGGGTGACGAAATTCTTGTAAGCTTGTCCTCCATTAACGATCTTGTTGCTGAGATGGCAGTATACCACAAAGACTGCTACCACACTTTTGTGAAGTCTATCAGTTTCCCAACTCCGAAAGCTGAGATCCCCAAAGACAGCCATGTTTCACAGGCTATGGAGGAGATTTTTGCCTACATGGATTGATGCACCGATTGTCAGTTCTCCCAAGATGAGATACTGAGTGTCGAAACAGGGGCCAAACCCCAATGGCGAACCATCAAGGCTGAGTTGCAACGGAAATATGGGGATCGAATACTGATTACTCCAGGGGTTAACGGATTCAGTGTGCCCGAGATATTTTTAGAGACACTGGGTACAAAATTATCAATGAGGCGTGGTACGAAAACAGGGCCAAAAATAAAGAAGAGGAGAGGTTGAGAATTGTTGCTAAAACTATGAAAATTTTACAGAAAGACATTCAGAGTCAAGTATACAGCACAGAGACATACCAACCCAGCGACGACTTCCTAAAGAATCCAGGTACACTGCCTCGATCCCTGACCTTAAGGACCTTCAATTGGCGAAGACAAAGAGAGTAGAAGAAACGAAGAGAAAATGTGCTGCACTGGAGAATGCCATTATTGCGATTGTCAGACCAATTGAAACCACATTGATGCGATCATAGAAAAGCCGAGGAGGCATAACAGGAGGCAGAGGTGTTTCACATAATGTACTCAACAAGTGGTTAGTGGGTATGAACGCAACTCATGAGATCTGTACTTCCCTCGAAGAGTTTTGTGGAGTTCTCTTCACGTCAAGTCAAGGACCTTGGAAAAACCCGCCGGAGTAGAGATACGGCAGATATTGCCAAACTCAGTCAGTCAGTGACATTATGTCAATTGGGAGTGGGGCGGTGGGAGATGCCACAATAAATTGCTACGATGCTGTTCGAGTTTGTAAAGAGACAATGAATAAGACAGTAGACTTGCCATTCTCAGGCATTAAGTCGTCCCGCAAAGATCGTGCATTCCCTCTTTTTTCTCTGTCAGCTCATCGATAAAAATTCACGATGACAAGGTTACAGTTGGCCCAACATTGCTATTTCAGCGGATGTGTATAAGCAAACGATCAGAGGAAAATTTGATGAAATTCTTGGAGTACGAGTTGGCCCAATTTCCCTTGGTACTGTTCAATGAAAGTGGGATGAAGAAGACAACCAAATCTGTCCTGTACACCATGTTCGAGCCTACCGACAAGACTATTCAACTGTCTCAGATGAACATAGTAGTGGACGGAGGATTCCTACTGCAGAGAGTCATTTGGCAAAAAAATGCCTCCGTTACCACCATTTGTGATGGATATATCACCTACATCAACCACCACTATCCTGGAAAGAGTCGCACTGTGGTATTTGATGGGTACGCAAATTCAGCCAACAGTACGAAGTCACAAGAACAGAGGCGACGATGCAGACTGAGGAGGTCGGCTGACATCAATTTGACATGGAACAAATCGATACCTGTGAAACAAGAAGATTTTTGTCCAATCCTACCAACAAAAGTCAGTTCATCTCCTTACTACAGATAAAGCTTCAGGATAATGAGATACAGACTCTCCAGGTCACCGATAATGCTGACGTCCTATGAAGACTGCTGTGGAACAATCCTCACAGTTCTATGGCTGTCGTTGGTGAGGATATGGACCTCGCTGTCCTTTTGATAGCTTCCACTCCTCCCACATCCTGCTGCTGAAACCCGGCGGAGGGAAAACCAAAACAATGGCACTGTCCACCCAAGAGATGCAGCAGCATGGATTTGAACACATCCTGTTCTTACATTCATTTACATCTGCAACTTTGAAGCAAGGTGGGCTTCTCAAAATTGTACTTGAAGTCAGAAATCATCAAGGAAGTGGCAGTGATCTTTTACAACCCCTCTTCCACTCACGGCGAAGTTGAAGAGGCTGGGAAGATTGCTTCCTCAAATGATATGGGGCACCAGCAAGACAGACCTCCCTCAACCAGGTCCGCTTCCAGTCCACCAACTGAGAACGCAGTTAAACAGCATTCCCGGCGCACCTACTGCCAAGTGCAGCAGTGGCTCGGGTGAATAAGCTGCCCCCTCAAGAGTGGGGGTGGAAACATGTAGGAGACACCCTGGTGCCAATTACAACAGAAGATCCACCAGCACCGGAGGTCCTACTGAAAACGATATTTTGCCGCTGCATAAAGGATTGTGGTAGTGGCAAATGTGGATGCCGGAAAGTAATGCTGAACTGTTCTGCGGCGTGCCTCTACTGCCAAAGAAAATGCCTCAACGGCGTGCCTGTTTATGACGAGGATGACGATGAAGATGACGTAGAGACCCTTCAGCAAGAACCACCCACCACTGAGGATGAGGATGCCATGGACGAGGAACCCTTGCCAGGACCCTCGCGGCCAAAGAGGATGAAAACGTGAATCCAGAGAAAGTTGAAAGTTTAACATTGAGAAGTTATTGAGAGTGGGAACAATGAGAATTATTGAAATCGAATAAAATTACTTAATATGTGATTTTTTTTAATCACCTTTAAAATACAATTTTCTATTATTCAGGTAAAAATCTGTATTTCGAAAATTTTCATTTTTCCAGAGCGTGTAGTTCGAAAACGGTTGCGAATTCGAAAAAAGTATGAATGAAAGTTGTAGAGAATTTCATGAGCTTTCAATTTTTCCCTACGACACATCGTTTTCGAGATATAAGCGAAAAACCCAAAAATGGGACCCCCCCGCCACTCCGGCTAACCTCCTAGACGTCAGGACTTTTAGTATGTTCACTCCCTAAGCACCCTGAACGAGTTTTTGAAGGAATCGCTTAGGTCCCTGCTCACGCACTCTACACTCTACACCCCCTTTTGGGCCAATCATTGACTGGACTACTCTTCAATTTGATACAATTAAATAAATGGCGTTACAAATGTTCACGTTTCATAACAAGATATTCTAATGTTTTATCAGATAATTATATAAAATACGTAAATAATAAATTACAACAAAGAAAAATCTTACCTTGTTTTCATCATATTTACAATGCTGGCAACAAAGTGTTTATGATAGAATACTTTTATTTTGACAACTAACACCGCTGTCATTATGACGTTTCGGAATACTTATCTTGTATATAGTACACGGAAATTAGACAAAAAAAGGCCATATAGAAGAAAATATTTATAACCAAATTGTAGTTTCAGGATCTATTGTTTATAGGCGTAACATTAAATATCTAAAGAGTTCACCCCATTTTCACCCCCAACAGTGCTGTTTTTTTTCAATATCTCTTAAACGCGTTATTCTACTACAAATTTGTAAGGTATAATTCTTTATAGAAAAAACAACTAAAAGAAATAAAATCACTATATTAAAATAATAAGTCGGGAGTCTGCTTTCTACTACTCGGTTTTTAGCCATTTCTATGCGTGTTTTTAACTACCCTTTTACTTCGCGTGTTAATGATTCGCGTTTAAGAGATATTGGCAAATAAACTGCGCCGTGTCACTATTGGGGGTGAAAACGGGGTGAAGCACACCCTTGGGTGATGAGAACTCTTTAGATAGTTGTTACTCCGATAAATAATCGATCCTGAAAATATAATATGGTTATACATTTTTTCTTTTACTTTTCCTAATTTACATGTAAGTAATAGGTACCTATATAAAAATTCTCTCGAGATAAATTATCAATAAAATTAAGTTATGTGTAATATTTGATGAAATAGAGAAAACAGCATGGAGGCTACAAAAGTGACTGAAATTTTATATTTTACGTGGATATCGATCTTTATAAACTAATACGAAAAATAAAATCATTGGTTCCAATAAACTCTTAGTGATTTATTATTGAATATTCATTACCTGTTCTGTGCTAATAAAGATTAATATCCAGAAATCGGTTCACCAAGAACTTATAGCCCAGTAGCTATGTACAACTTACCGCGCAAAAGGTCTTGCATTAGATTTTTTTTCCACTTGTATATATTGAAGCTAATAGTGAAAATCCAAGTTTTCTGATTCGAAAGACCTCGGCCGAACTTTCTGTGGCCCAAAATCCAAAAAATGTTTGAATTTCTTTTGTTCTTTTTTAAAAATATCTCGGCATTGATCGATTCTAGAGCTTTAGTAGTTATTATCAATCATAAAGAGGATAAAATTTGGAACAAATTTCACCAATACAACTGTTTTCTAAACCCAATAACAAGCGCAATGGGACGTTTTTCTCGAAAAAGACAAAAGTCGGTTTTCTAACACCATCTATCCATATCTGAGTGATACATATTATGTATATTACAACAAATATATACACACATTAAGCCGGCTACGGACGGTGAGCGAGAATACAGGGTGGTCCGAATTGTACCTTCGACAATTTGACAATCAATGGAAAATGTGAAATTATTGTGAATTTTCTTAATAAACTTATATCGAAAACTGAACCGTTTTAGAATACGTTAAAATTACATTTTTTTTCGTATTTTTTTATATCTCCTGAAGTAAATGGAATATTTTATTGAAATTTTATGTGCACATGTTCCTGAATAAGTACCATGTTTAATCATTATTTTCATTTTTTACTTCAACCAAAGGCGTAACCACGGGGTGTGAATCCCTTTGTTTAAAGGAAATGGGTACGCCAATGATCGAAATTGTATTTTTTATTTAGATCTGTCAACAACTGTCAACAGATGAAATAATAAATAAAGAAACTATATGGCTATTTATTAATACAAACAGACAGAAAACTCCAAACAATAATAATTAAATACTGAAGTGTATCACTACTGCTCCTGCTTCTTATAATATCTATTAATAACGTATTTATTTTCTAAAACCGATAAACTATTGAACAAATCACAGATGTTATGAATCACAACAGCCTTAGATGTTTTAAAATCCTCGTACTACGAGCTCGGATTTTAAACCGACATCTGCGGCAGTTATGATACTTATAACATTCCTAGATATGTTAATAGCTATACCGGGTGACACAAGAAGTAGTTACCCCCCCCCCCCATTTTTGTTGGCATTTTCATAGATGAAAATTTCAAAATTTTATGGTGAAATAAATACACAGATTCTCATATTTTGACATAAATCATGTAAGTAGTGAGGGATAAGTGCATCCCTCTGGTGGTCAGTTGCTACTACCAGTCGAGACATCGAAGATGTCTCTGTGACCGATAGCGGCTTGCCAAGCAAGCACCAAGACCGGCGACCTCTAGCCCTGATGGACTAAAACGTGCATGATAAATAGGATTTATTGGAAACAACTACTGGACGGGCAAAGGCCCCTACTCCCATTGAATTATACCTATAAATCCAAATTGGTAGCCAAATTTGTTATTTGTCTTTTCTCCACCAGACACAGACCGGTTTCGAACTCTTTATGTTCTCATCAGTGTGCCACAGGTAGCTGAAAAGACAAATAACAAAGGCAAACCAAACTAGTCTATGGCAGACCCAGCACAAGTAAGTAGTGAGGGATAAGTGCATCCCTCTGGTGGTCAGTTGCTACTACCAGTCGAGACATCGAAGATGTCTCTGTGACCGATAGCGGCTTGCCAAGCAAGCACCAAGAGCGGCGACCTCTAGCCCTGATGGACTAAAACGTGCATGATAAATAGGATTTATAGTGCATCCCTCTGGTAGTAGCAACTATACTATACTGTAGTGGCAGATATTTCTATCGGTCGGTTGTTGTGCAATTTGCCACGAAAGTGGTGAAACATTGACCCAAACTTCAAATTTTCCCTAAAAATAGTTAAAATTGAAAAACGTCTGTCCAGTCAACTTATGGTTCAGAAGGCACCAAAAAAACCTAGCATTGGCTGACAGACATTTTTGCCAAATTTAACCCCACAAATCGTCCCTATATTCTGGCATTGCGGTGAAAACTATTTTCAATTCATTATCACTAATTTCGATTCAGTAAATTTGCTTTATTTACCAATTTACATTATTCCGGTATTTTAAGTTTTAGGAACACCTCAATTTTAATTCGGTCGTATTGTGTATTGTGTCTATGCTCTGTATGCTTAATTGAGTAAGTTTTTTTAAATTAGTTTTTATTATGATTTTGCTTTAAACTACACATTTGAATTATATTTTAAAAGCTATTATTGATAGAAAAATAATCTGGTGTAACCAAAGCCAAAGTACAGTTTTCTAATTCATTTGAAAGTGATTGAAACAGATTTACTACTTTGTCGTAATAAACTAACTGCTATAGTACAATATTCTTCTCTAGTACAAGAAAATAATAAATTAAATGTTAATGCAAATATCTTCATTGAAAATAAAAGGTGAATTAATCCAAATGGCGAATTTGTTAAAAGTAATTATGAATTTAAAAAAGTTGAACACCTTGACAAAATGTCACAAGAACTTCACTGCGAAATAACTTCAGTAGAAATAGTTACTCTAAATATCATGGTCATAAATATTTATAGACCTCCCAATGGAGACATTGATATGTTTTTTGAAATACTAAAAAAACTTTTTAGCAAATTGATCAATTTAAAAAAAAGATCTATATATATGGTGACTTTAATATTGACCTACTACGTGATAATAATACAAAAAAATACTTTTGCAATTTAGTAGAATCATATCACTATGATTTTTTAATTGAGGGTATAACTAGACCTCAAGCTGCGACGTGTTTAGATAATTGTATTACAAATGATAAAATAGGGAGTGATACAAAAATTATTGAACACAATATTTCCGATCACTTTGGCATTATAAACATAACCAAACATAAAACGCAAATCCATCAATGTAAGAAAACAAGCATTATAAAATTTCGACCATATTCTAAACAACGAGCAGAATATTGCATTAATGAACTGAAGCAAATTAATTGGGACATATTAAACACAAGAGAAGATGTAGATATTTCATTTAATTATTTTCTTGAAACTACCCTTCAAATTATTAATGTAACATTTCCAGTAAAAACTAAAACAGTACAAAATAATAACAAAAATAAAAAATGGTTTAATCATGATTTAAAAGTGTTAAGAGACAATTTAAATTTTTTTTCACAGTTATCGAGACAAAATCAAAATGATGATCTTCGTAACTACGCCAAAAACCTTAAAAGGCAATATAGGGCAAAAATTAGACAGTGCAAAAGTGAATACGTAGCAGATAAAATGTTATATTCGACAAATCAATCAAGATCAGCATGGGCTATTATCAATGATTGTGTTAAACCGCGAAAACAATGTAACTATGCATTTAGTGCTGATGAGTTTAATGCCTTTGTTATAAATATTGCAAAAAATGAAACGGAGAACTTGCCAATGCCTACTCTAAATCCTATGAAATAACCCATCAAAGTATACAATGCCCTCAGGTATTTTTTCTACAACCTGTCGTCGAAGCTGAGGTTGACACTATTATCAGAAATCTCGCTAATAGCTCTGCAAAAGACATATATGGTATTAGTAATAAATTACTCAAATTAATTAGAGAAGGTATCATAGTACCACTTACAATCATTATAAATAAATGTTTTCACAAGGGAGAGTTTCCGTCGAAATTAAAAATATCAAAAGTAACACCCATATATAAAAATAAAGGATCCAAAACTTGTATGAATAATCATCGCCCTTTATCTATAATACCATCCCTATCAAAACCTATTGAAGTAGCATTTAACGAAAGAATTACAAATTATCTTGAACAACACAAATTACTTAATACAAGTCAGTTTGGATTTCGGAAAAATCTATCCACGATAAAATCATTAATTCACATGGTGACACACATCCACAATGCTTTTGAGAGGGGTGAAATAGTATCTGCACTGTTCTGTGACCTCTCGAAGGCCTTTGACTGTGTGTCCCACAAAATTCTTTCAGAAACATTAAATGACTACGGAATTAGAGGAGCAGGTCGTAACTTCATTATATCATACCTAACAGAAAGAACACAATTTACTGATTGCAATGCAGTGGTGTTGTCAACTCCATTAACTGTTAAAGCAGGTGTGCCCCAGGGTTCTATCTTGGGGCCATTATTATTTGTCCTTTATGTGAATGACTTGCCTGGTTACCTAACTATGACTAATATTATACAGTATGCAGATGACACCACTCTATACAATAGTGATTCTGACATAAACAATTTAATACATATCAATCGAGTGGCACAATATGCTGCAAAGGAGTGGTTTACATCTAATGAACTTTCGCTAAATACAAATAAAACTATCCACATCAATTTTTCATTAAGAGATATACACAGCGAAGTAGACACAGTCAAGTTTCTGGGAATTCAGATGGATAAAAAATTAAATTGGAGAAATCATATCGATACGCTATGCAATAAACTTTCAGGGGTAATTTTTTTACTAAGAAAACTTTCACAATATGCAATTAGGTCAGTCTGCAGAATAGCTTATATGGGATTATTTTTACCATTAATTTCTTATGGATTGATATTATGGGGTAATTCTACTGACTGGCCGCGAGTATTTGTGTTACAAAAAATGGCATTAAAAGGGCAATCACCAACAAATCTAATCGAGATTCATGTAGACCCATTTTTCATGAATTGCAAATTATGACATTTCCTGCACTTTATATTTTTCACTGTTTAATGTATGTTAAAAGTAATAGAGAATGTTTTAAGAATCATACTGATCTACACAGCCACTTAAACCAGAAATCGAGACAACATTTTACTGCCGACCTATAGATTGCACATTACACATAAAAGTTTTATTTACGTTGCATTAAAACTATATAACTGTATGCCTATTGAAATTAAAAACTTAACATCAAATAAATTTAAAACAAAAGTTAAACATATTTTGATGAAAATCTCCCCATACAACCTAGACGAATTTTATAATGCTTCTTTTAATAACCTCTAAATGTTCTGTGTTTAAATTTAAGGTATGGATACAGTTACTGATTTTAACTAACAATTTTTATATTTTTATTTTTTAACTATTGTACTACTTTTATTTTAATTCTTAATGTATTTATAATGTCTAATGTATTAACTGACAATGCTAAAACAATTAACATGTATTGCACATGAATGTATAATCAGCAAATAAAGTATTTATTATTATTATTATTATTATTGTTTATCAAACAATTCACGTTTCAACTGTTGAAACCATTAAATTATCTGGACTGTTTATTCCTATTTGTATTGTTAATATGTCTTCTAAAAGAATTTTTTCATCGTCCTCTCAAGATTAATAATACTGTTAATGTTTAAAAAGAGTTCTAAGTAAAAATGAGTATCAATCATCCTTTCTTCTTGCTATCAAAGATCGTTGTAAAAACAATTTATACAAAATTTAATTTTATTTTATTGCAAGCCTAAGTAGTTGGCATATGCAATAATAGGTATACATGTATTTGTGTTAGTGATACACCCATCAGTAAATACGTACACACCACCACCTATGGTTTGTTTGGAATCATTTATTAGCTATTTAACCTTGAACGCTATGGGATTCATTAAATTCAGTTACGAGAGGTAAAGATACTGTGAATGAAAATAATTATATTTTTTGGCTCCTAAAGTCGATATTGATTCTGAACGCATGACTCTGACCTCTAGAAATAATAATAGGGAACCAATAGGGATAGTAATAAAATATTTAACTGTTACAATACTTTGGGTTTCAAAAATACCTATATTGCCGGCTTCATTACTAAACTAAATTCTTCATAAATCAATGTTGCCATAAATATTAAATAAATATAAAATGAACACCACACAGGTATGATATTCGTATCATTTTGTATCATTCACAAGAATGAGGATAATTGATATTAGAAATTTACGCTTAAATGCACGGTGACAGTTTTACAATTATTCACATCACAAGCACCGATTGCTAAAAGCGAAATGGAACAGGAAAAAGGATAAACCATCAAGTTACTCAACTTGGTAAGTAAACAGCAATCAAAAGTAATGCTCATGTTCGTACTTCCGTGATTTTTACTGCATAATTTGCAATAACTTATTTCTGACAAAGAGGTTTGTACAGAAATCTGTATGGTATATGCTTGTAACAACGATTTTTCTTGATATGTATGTCAAAGGCAGAATTGGTGGTGTGTCATCGTATGGAAATGTTGATGCATACTTATATGATACATTATCTTACCTTGTAGTTTTAATTAATAAATTCGGTAACGTCCAAAATTAAATTACAGTGAACAGATTATTAACAATATTGAGGTTTTTTGGAGTACAGGTGAATGTAACACTGACACAAACACTTGTATCTTGTATTTTTAATTACCAGTGACAACAGTAAAGGCATATTATTAATATTTGTTCTAAATGTTCCCTATTTTAAATTTTCGTCGATTTCTATGACACCTGCACGTTACTGTACTAGCCTCTAATAGAGTTTTGTAAACACCGAGGTAAACATTATGTAAAAAGTGGTTTATCCACTATTATCCAGTTTCTATTACGGTATGTTACGCCCACTTATCACTTTCACTAAATCTACGTTGCGTTTATTTCATTTTCACTGTGAATAATATCTCTCACGCATCTTTTATATTTTTCCGAGAAAATGGTTAATACAGTTTGGCGTGAACATGACATCTTCACCTTCTGCAGTCAAAACGCAATTTCGAAAAATCGCAATTCTACAAGGTCACTGTATGTTGTGAAGGAAATGGTCGCGATAGGTATTTAAAATGTATACTGTCGTCTTTAGTTTCCCGTTGTTACGTGTGTTATTGCTTTCGTATAGATTTGCTAGTGCGACCCGAGATGAGGCGTTGAAGTTCAATAAGTAGCAACAAGTAGTTTTGTTGTTTGCTGTTTGATTTTATGACTAATAACATTTCTTGCAGGCAAAACATTTTGTTATTTCTTACGCATCTTTCCGTCTCTCCATCCATTCAACTCGTTTCTTGTAAGCTTGTCAACTCAAAAACGAGAAGTGTGATCGATATAAAATTTAATCTGTGAGAAAGGCTGTATCGCTTTAATCACTTCAATATACGTTTTCTCCCTCCACCGAGGTGAGCTTAGGCCCCTAGATTAAGATATGTGACCTGAAATGGGGTTTTATTGCGGTTTTTTAAATATTTCTCAGAAATAACCCATCAGATCAGCAAAGTAATATTATAAACATGTAGAGCGTTATATTCTGCACAAAATGAGTACAATATAATATATTTTGTTCTAGCTATACCTGTATGAGGTCTTATCAAAGTTGCAATAATTATTCAACTTACCTACTGAAAATAATCGTTTTTTTAAAGAAAAATAATGCTGAAATGGGTTATACAATTATTGATTTCTATTATTTTGCCCTGCTTTGTAAAAGGAGTAATCAGTTTTTTGTCTAACCACCTGCGTGGTGGGGTTGTGAGCGAAAAACGGAAGAGAGAGAGAAAGAGAGAATTCGACAGATATCCACTGTTGGTGGAACTATCAACGTTTAATAACTAAACTAATTTGCTAAGGCTGTGTCAACGTTAGTTAACCATTCGTTATAACCAGTGATAGTTGGAGGGAACGACCGATATTCGTATTAAGTCAACCAACCGCTGTCACAACATCTGATTTAACTCTTGGCCGTTGAATTCAACGCAGGTCGTGGCAAACCCTTAATATATCGATGTCTCGACATCGATAGATTAACGGTAACCGTCGACAATGAATGCTTCCTCGTATACAGGTTTCGCAACTTCCTGAACTAAAGATATAACACTAGATAGACACTATGCACAATACACAATTCACTTCTGACTCCTGCCCAGACAGGACTTGTTCGTTCACTCTTCTTTGGCTTCAGCCGAATGGTCAAACCGACGCAATTGCGAGGGTCGTAAGTTATGGGGTCAACACAAATACCAGACTAATACTAGAATGCAATAAAAGAAGACATTGGGAATAAATAAAGATATATATTCAATAATCATCATTAGACATATAGAGCCTCACCTAGCAAGGTCTACCACCATAACCACGATACCCCCACAAGGGGTCAGCGACCGCGACGGCCGCGCTTAAAGACAAGTGATCGATTGCCGAAAGAGAATTATTACATGGACGTGACTGGCAATTTAGTGAGTGGGGTCTATAGACTGTTAGAATTATATACTAGAAATTTAAGGTAATATTCTCAAAATGCCGTTAGACGTCTGTGGATATTTCGGAAAAGGGAAATCTCTTCGAATGCTATCGCACAAGGCGGTCACCTGGTAATAATGGGGAAGTGCCCTGGTACCCGTGCGTATCGCACTGAGGCATATCCTGGCTTGAATTAACCAAAAATACCGCATTTCTATTTTGCGAGATCATTGGGTGGTCGCCCCTTATATATATGAAAAGGACCCGAGACCACTTCATGTCGCCACGTGGCATCGCAAAATTCCGCAATTTCACTTTTTTATTCAGTTCCTAATTTTTCAAAATGGTGCTAGCAGACACGATCCCGGTAGAGACGATGACCAATGGGTAGGCGAGGCCAGCGCAACCATCCTTGGAAGCCGTAGGTCACGGACTCACAAGGAATTCCAGAACGCGGGGGTAGAGTGAACCTATTATTCCGTAGATCAGTGCGACCACGAAGGTGGATCAGTCTGTGATAGATTTGATCAAGAGCTACCGATCTACGGTAGATTCACTCTCGCGCCTTTGTGGAGTATTCCTGTGATCCGTTAGACCGGCTTATGACAATGATCATCTGCGCTATGATCATTGTTGTGGCGCAGTCCGTCCTTCGAGGAATCGGTACTGGCTGAGGACAATGAATGTCCTTGGTCGTCTCTATGCGTTCGTTTAACATGGGATAATGGCCGAAAAAGATAAATGGAATTTTGGAAACTGTACTGAAAATGGTGTACATGGAACAGATGTTCCACATACACCATTCAAGCCTTAGCTTGTGTGCTTATAACTAAAAGGATCTTTTTGCTTATAACTACTTATACTGCTTCTCCTGGGTACGTTAACAAAACCACGTGCGTTACGACATACCATAATTAAAAACATTACTTGCAACAACATTAACAATTAAAAGCATTACTTGCACTTTACACTACATGCATTCGCTGTAAGGTATGCATCAAACCTATGACTTAAAAGCGAGAGCTTCTCACAGTTAAGCAAACAACGGAGGATGCAGACCACTGCTATACGAGTTGCACAAGATCATGAATGTGTTGTACTTTGTAACGAAGTGAATTTTAACAGGGAAATATTGTTAGTTTTAATTAAAATATAATTTTAAATGTATAAAACAGGCAGGTAAAATTTAACAAATATTAATTTACTTCAAATTAAGCCTTCTGCACTGCGTCTTTTCCGTTGATACATTTTTAAATTATGCCGCGACGAATGCAATGATTTCGATGTTGATCCGATCATTCCCAGTGCAAGAAAACGCAGGGACTGCAGTATACACCGGCCGTGCATCAACATAGGTGTAAGATGCTTGAAGTCAGCTTTTCGTTCATAGCGCAAGATTAGGTAGGGATATGCGTCATCAACCGGCTATAAAACTAACAATCCCGTCGTTTAAAAATCAGTTGAGCTGATGCTCCATCCAGTCCAGACTGCCAGTCCGAGAAGAATTCCGCACCGAATCAAGAGGAAGCTCCGCTGCTGGAGAGAGTAAGACAAATATATATTGCCATCCGAGCTTTTGCTAGTAACTTTTGTAGACAGAGTTTTTACCTGTCGCACGATTTCCGTTTAACCGCTTTACCGTAGATTTGCTTTCTGGCTTCCACCGTATTATTTGCTTGCATTTTTCCGTTTTTTATAACCGTAGTTTACCGCTTTTAGTTTTGCCTAGCCTGCCTGCCTGCTTTAAGTTTTGCTTGTGTTTATATTTGTGCCTTATTTTCCGTAATATATTGTATTGTATTAAATCTTGAATAAAGTTCTGTTTTTAATCCGAAATTCTGAGTTTTCTTTATAGGTTAATTAGACCCCTGGCTTAACCGTGTCTTCACTGCAGTTACCTGAAGCCTCTATTATCCTGCTAATAGAGTAAAGTGGTGTTTCTGCACTAAACTAAACTGGCGCCCGAGACACCGTCCTAAAAGGCACCGCCGCCCCTCAGGCGTCACAGTAACCTTCTCCGAACTTCCGCCATAACGTAGGAAGGTTACAACTTGTAGGAGAAAACACAGATCTCCTAATCATGCTAATAGCATTAGCATTACCATCGGCCACACATTACTTCATGAAACTTGGAAAAGGGAAGACACCAAACGACCTGATGATCTCTGTGAATAGTTTCCGCCATTCCGAAAAACTAAAGAATGCTCTTCTTCTCCTCCATGCCTTCAGTGGTTGTACCACCACTTCGTCACTTTACAGGCTAGGTAAGGAGAAGTTTGTTACGCTGCATGTTTAGAATGAAAAACTTCTGGAGGTCAATGAAGTCTTTATGACCAAAGACACCCACCCGGAAATTATTGCAGATGCAGGGCAACAATTCTTGGTGGGATCAGTGTAATAAAACATTGAATAGCCTAAGATTTCAATCTAACTTCCATGCCTGCAACACTTGAAGCAGCGCGCACACACTGCTTGAGGGGGTACCTACAAGTGCAAATGTGTTTAGGTAATGGCCGAGGTAATGAAATTAAGCCCACGACCTGGGGTTGGTAAACTACTAAGTATGGCCTGGCTCCTGTTACCACCAAAGAAGAACCTGCTCCACAGTCACTTTTGGCTACCTTAGCTTGCAAATGCACCAAAGGCTACAGAGCAGGTTGCAGCTGCAAAAAAACAGGAATTAAATGTTCAGGAATTTGTGGGAATTACAAAGGCCTTTTTTGAACAAATAAATGTTCCTACTGAAGAGGATGTAGATACTGGAGCCAATGACGTCAGTGAACAAATGCGCATGGTGGATGAGGAAGAAGACCTCTTAACATAATATGAAGTGACTGAAAGTGAACCAACGATTCCTACAAAACGTACATTGGATGAATAATTTTTTTATTATTGAAACTTTTCTTGTATTTTATATTGTATGCTTCAGTTTTTTTTTGCATATAATAAACTTATTTGATACCCATCAAAGCAACACTTCTTGTGACACAAATCGTTGTATAACTTATTTTGAGCGTTATTTTTCTTTAAAATTCGAATTATTTCAGTAAGTAAGTTGAAAAATTATCGCAATTTGGACAAGAGCTCATACAGGTATAGCTAGAAGAAAATATATCATATTGGCTAATTTGCACAGAACTTAACGCTCTACAAGTTTTTCTAATATTACTTTGCTGATCGTCTGAGTTATTTCTGAGAAATCTTGAAAATACCGCAAGAAAACCCCACTTCAGGTCACATTCATGATATTGGGATATAACTGAAATTATTAAAATGACAAAATCTTTACCAGGAATTTTCTCTGAATTGCAATACCCGACCAATAACTTGTCTAACCGTAGACTTAATACAATCAAAAATAGTACACAATAAGCCAATGTGCATTCCGCTAGCTAAAGTGATGTAAGTATGTTTATTTAAAAGAACACTGTACTTCCTTACAAGAACTATATAAAATTTAAAAAAAAAATGTTTTTGAAAAACTTGCTTTTCTTAAAAAAGTCGTACAAGAAAGAAAAAAATAATTTATTTTTTAGCAACGAATTTCATGTACGACTGCAAGTAAAGCAAGGCATGTGTATTGTGTACCCCCAATTCCGACCCCAGTCGACATGAAATTATTTGCCTAAAAAGAAATTATTTTTTATTTTTATACTTTTCTAAGAAAAGCAAGTTTTTAAAAAATATGTTTTTTATTTTCTAATTTTTAGTCATACTTTAATTAAATTATTATCATTAATTGTGCAAAATTTCATCAATGTCAGGAACGTAGAACGTAGAATTTATTTATTTATTTATTCATGTGACAATATTCATATTCGTTTCATTTATTTTATATTTAAAAAATTTTGGTACTGTTAGTAATCTATTACCGTACTGTTAACAGGATTCTTCTAAACTGATTACGTAATTACCATTTTTTTTAAACCCCTACTACTAAACGAAATATTTTTCAACTGTTATTTCGAAATTTCATAAAACATAGTATTATTTATCCTATCAAGTTCTGGTTCTGGTTAATATTTTAGCTGTGTTTGTTTCGATACCTTGCTCCATTGGTCCCTTGAGAAGGTGTATCCAATAATGATAAAAATGCTAGAAATTAGTATATTTATAATGCACGTAATTACTAATAATCTCGCATTTGCTTTGATACCATGTTTCATGAAATGTAAATTTATTTCAAATTGAATGGTCATCAATTACCACATTTACGTTTCACATAATTTAAAAATATGTATTTTAATATAGTTCTGTTCAGACATAATTCAGATTTATAACAGTAGTCAAAATATATTTTAAAATAGACTAGCTGTAAAAAAATCAAACGAGCACATCAGACATCAGAAGTCAACTGTGATTAATAACCAGTATTAATTTCTACGTAAGTAGACACTATCAGACTAATTATTATTTTAATACTTGACCTTGTCGTGTTATTAAGAGAGTATGCTACTAATTATCTTTGATTGCTGCTGTCACTTGTAATTAATAAACACGTGCAACAACTAGTTATTTATTGCCTTAGTTATTTCTTTTCCCACACACCTATAACACCTGGCATAAGAAACGAATTAATTCCAGTTTTATTAGAGGTATTTGCATTCGAAGACAGATGTATGAAAATTAAGACAACGAATGAAAATGTTATATACAGGATGAATCTAAATTAAGAAAATATATTATTTTAATAGAAAATAGAAAAATATGAAATTTAAAGTCACCATTGTATTATTTTAGAGTGAAAAAAAATCTGGTGTTCGTACGATGACGCAGTTAGCTAGAAAGCGTTTTGTGGAGCTAACATTACTAATCACAATTCGGTGGGTAGCAGCGTTTCGGAAAGCGACGACGAAAATGGGAAAATAAACAAAAATTAACTAAAGCAATGACCTTTGGTGTTCGACGGCAGTCAAGGGATGTCACTACACCAAGGGTTGTCATAATGAAATAAAGTTTCAACTTGTTTTATTTTACAACTTATAAAAGAACTTATTATGATATTTTTTTTTGTTTTTATTTAATAATTCCTATGAAATTTAATAAATTTAATATTTACACGCATACCATCAAGTGAATATTTTCTTATAGTACTGTTTACTGTCTACTCAAAGAATATTTTGGCAGTGTCCCCATCTCATCTTGTATTGAAAGCGCGATAAGAAAACTAACGTTACTAGATCCACCGACTAATAGGCTGGTTTTGGTATGGTCTTCAGTTCTAATAACAACGTGTGCTTATTATATCACAGATGAAAATTAGGAAAACCATCTAGAATCTAAATAAAATATTTTGCAAATTTCAATAGGTAGTTCGTTTCTCCTCCGCTTTCAAAGTGATTTACGTGATAATTCTTTGAAGAATTAAAATATTTGTGTGACGATCGACTCTCTTTTTGCTTTACCTTAGCTTGTCGACTGGACATAATAGATGCAAATCCCACTTCTGTTGCAGGTTGAGCCACTTATATGGTACACCCTGCTGTACTTTCCTTAGGTATCATTTTTCAGAACATACAGATTTCCGGGATATACCTTTTCTATATATAAAACATTCTAAAGTCTGATGCATTTACTTCATTGAAATAATTTTTGACAATAGTTATACAATACTATTCGGTGTTTCAATTGCTCAAACTTTGGACACATGAAAAGTGATTGTAAGTCTAAAATTATATGCCCTCTTTGCTCTGGGGAACATTCGCTCGAAAAATGCACATCCGAGGTGAGACAATGTGGCAACTGTTTAAATTATAATACCCGATTTAAAGATAAACTAGATATCCATCACTCAGCAAAAGATCCTTGTTGTCCTATATATATAAATTACCGGGAAAATTTAAAAGCCAATATAAATTATGATTAAGGAAATTAGCATATATTTTCAAAATGTGCGCGGATTACGGACAAAAACTCATGAAATTTTTGCTAGTGTAATTGAGTCTGAGTATGATCTAATTGGAATGGCAGAAACGTGGCTTCATGACGGAATTCTTAGTACTGAATTGTTTAATGACAACTATGAAGTTTTCAGAGAAGACAGGGATCCCATAAAAACAAATAAAAGTAGGGGAGGAGGTGTATTACTTGCTGTGAAAAATAATTACAACTGTGAAAAAGTTAAGTTAGTTTGTTCCGATAAAATTATTGAGCTTCTTTATGTCAAAATTAGTTTTAAACCTAAACCACTTAATGTTTTTGTTATATATGTCCCACCTTCTTCAAATATTAATACTTATGAATGTTTATTTAATGTGTTAGAAAGTACATTGTACAGTAATAATGGTGATTTTCTAATTATGGGAGACCTAAATATAAGTGATAATAATCCTAACATTGTACGCAGCTTTAATAATTTTTCAATCTCATAGGCGGTAGACAGGGTAATAATATCACAAATATAAATAATAGAACGCTTGATATTATAATTACAGATTTACCATGCATCGTTGAAAGAGCTACTGATGCAATTGTTACAGAGGATAGTCACCATCCTAGCCTTACAATTACTATTACAACAAACTATATGTTACATACTTGTATAAATAGGGAACATTTGTCGTATAATTTCAAAAAAGCTGATTTTCTACATTTATATGAATTACTCAGAGTAGAGGAATGGAATGTACTGAGTACAATTAAAGATATAAATGAAGCAATGGACGTATTTTATGATTTATTATATAAAAACTTTGACAGATGTGTGCCTAAAACTAAATTTAAAATTAATAAATTTCCACCTTGGTTTACTCGTGAGATTGTAAAGGATATTAAAGCAAAAGAGCGAAATCTTAAGTTGTATAAATAAACTAAAATGGAACAATGCCTTACTGATTATAAGTTTTTAAGGTCTAAAATTAAAAGAGACATCAAAATTGCCTATAATAATTACATTTCTAATGTGGAAAATAATATACAACATGATGCTAAAGTCTTTTGGAATTTCATACATTCAAAAAAGACCAACAAAAATAAAATACCTTCTGAGTTAACTCTGAACGATGTTAAAATTGAGGGTGGACAAGAAATCGCACAGAGTTTTGCTGATTATTTTAAATCGGTTTTTCAAACTTCTGAAAAAGCTGATCATGTTGACCCTAATTTTAGTGACGTTTCTAGTGAAACAATTACACTCACGGAAGTAACACAAAACGATGTTCTTAAAGCCATTAATAAACTTAAAAATAAAAAGACTCTTGGACTAGACTATGTGCCCAGTTATGTGATTAAGGGATGTAAAGACATATTAGTGAAACCACTTACGATATTAATTAACCTTGCATTAAAGCAACGCATCTTTCCTGAAAAACTTAAACTAGCACGCATAACTCCTGTTTTCAAAAATGGTGACAAAACCTGCATTGTTAATTATCGCCCTATTGCTATTTTATCAAATATAGCCAAGGTTTTTGAAATTGTAATATGTGACTATGTGAATGGACATACAGAAAACAAAATTTCTGACTTCCAACACGGTTTTCGGAAAAAAAGATCATCCTGTGGAAACCTGGTTGATTTTGTGAATTACACAACAAATGCCTTGTCAAATAATAATCAAGTAGACGTCATTTATACAGACTTTGCCAAGGCATTTGACAAGGTTGACCATTCTGTTATTTTACGAAAACTGCGTAGTTTCAGTTTTTCTGAAGACTTCATTAAATTTATTTCGTCATATCTTAGTGGTAGAAAACAATATGTTGTCGTAAATAATTTTAAATCAGACTATTATATTGCAACATCAGGGGTACCACAGGGGTCTAATTTAGGCCCACTTCTTTTTCTCCTCTTTATAAATGACATAGTAAACTGTGTGCAAAATAGTCAAATACTCCTCTTTGCTGACGACATCAAAATATTTACAGAAGTTAGGTGCGATCAAGATTGTGTTGAATTGCAAAACGACATTAATAACTTATGCAGTTGGTCAGAAAGGAATCATTTACCTTTCAATATAAATAAATGTAAAAAAATGACTTTTTCTCATCGAATGCAAAACATCGGTTACAACTATAAGATGAGCAATATCAATTTAGAAATGGTCACGAATGTCACAGATTTGGGTATCGTATTTGATCCAAAACTATCCTTTAATGATCATCTTATTCATATACAGACACAATGTTATAGGAACCTTGGATTTGTGTTACGCAATTCACGCAAGTTTAAATGTAATAGGACGTTAGTTGTACTGTTCACTAGTTTCGTAAGATCAAAGCTTGATTACTGTTCTGTAGTTTGGAGTCCCTATTATGTAAAATATATTCATATGGCAGAAAATATTCAAATAAAATTCGTAAAAATTGCCAATTTCATATTAACGAAACAAATTACCAGCAGCTCTGACTACTTGCAGAACTTGGTTGCGTTCAATTTATTGTCATTGTATAACAGGCGAATATATTTTAGTATTCTATATTTATATAAAATATTGAATAACCTATTCTGTGACAATTTTACTCTGAACAAACTTGATATCTGTGTACCAACTACAAAAACACGTCATATTAATAATAAAACATTTTCTTTTCCAACGGCAACAAGAAATTATGAATTAAGATCTCCCATTTATACTATGAGTAAATACTATAATATGCTGCAGCACTCCTGTGATATTTTTGGTGATACCCTGAATATTTTTATTAGAAAATTAAAAAATAGTTTGAGTAATAATAATATGTCAGTGCAGTCAGTTCATTATATTTATATTGTAAATTAAATTAGGTCAGTTCTTTATTTTAACATAATTTTAACTATGGTAATCTAATCTAATCGAGGTAGCTTTAGTACTGCAGTTAAACTAGTGTAGGTTAAGTAGTATTAAGTTAGCTCATGGCCTCTCTATAGCTACAGAGAGGTTATGACATTAGGTTAAGATAAACGTAATCTGTAATTGGGTTCTTTGCCTGTAAGATTGATGAAATAAATAAATAAATAAATAAATAAATAAATAAATAAATACTAATTTGGACTCTCTGTATTAGTAAAGTCATATTAATAATGTAATTTGAAAAATAAATGAGTTCGTTTTGTTTACGGTTTCTAATATTTATATATTATATCATGCCCCTGACGAGTAATTATTAATTTCAGCACTAATCCATTAATCAATTAAGAATTGTAGATGATGTATAATTAATTACTATTAAATTGATGAGAGCAATAAAACTTTAGAATATTAGCGGTATTTTTCCGTCTGCGTGTATTTATAAAATGTCTTGAATTGTACTTTGTGCAAATAGTTTCCCATGGAAGGACAAACCATTTAAACATATTAGTCATTGAAAATATAACAAAAAAAAGTGGGCGTAATAAATTTCTTTGAATTTAGAAATAATGCAAAATACTGATATAAACGTTTCATACTGCTTATTTCGATATGATGTATATGGCGTCACCTAATAAATGTATTCCCCTACTCCTACTCGAATATTTTGTAAAAGTTCTTGAAATTCTGTAATCAATATACCTAATCCTCGACCTCCATTGTCACTATACATTATGAGGCAGCGATGGAGGCAACAATAATGAGTTAGCCAATATATTTATGTGCTTCTCTGATTCTAACGGATGAAGGTTCCGCAGACAAAGGTGATGTGGTTTGGCAGAAAATCTGTCTCGACGTTAATTATTGGCCACTGCAGAAATTAATTTTGTAAATAAATGATCAGTGTTCAATGTCTATAGATCACAACGCATATGTTATTATAGAAGCGCTCATTTTATTGAAAGCTATGCATAATCAAGAAATTCTGTTATCTGATATAACTGAGTTTAAAAAAAATAAAAGTAAAAAATATAGAGAATATGGATAAATAATGATGATAGTTCATCGTAACTCTTCTCTAACAAAAATTATAGACGATGCACTGGAGAAGGATGTTCTGTTGTCCATGCTACAAACTGTGAAAAATTCAATCTTATTCTTTGCTTTGAAAAATACTATAATTATTATATTATTATATATGTATATATGTATTTTTTAAAATATGATTGTTGCTCTTGGTTCAAAATCCAAGGCTACCATTCTTGCAACAATCGGTATCCATTAATTTTGAACCAAGTTCAGCAGAACCACTTTTATACAACTGGCCCTAATACTCTTATTCTATGTATTTTTGATTACTGTTAAAAAATAATAGTTTCGGCTTTTATGAATTTAGTTGAGCATTTTAAACCATCACTTCTCTATTTGTATATACATTCGTATGATTTGTAATTTGACATTACAGTATTGTTTTCTAAACAGAACTCTCTATTTTTAGTATCGATTGGATAACATCATGATTGCAACTAAAGATCAATATTGGAGAAACTAAGTCGAGGATGTAAAGACAATAAAACACAGTTATTCAAATTAATATGCCATTTTTTGGAATGCAGGATCATTATAGATGTGTGAGATCTTCGGGTTCCTTGTAAAATTATCTTGGCCTAATAAAATTTTCTTTAAGAAAGTAGCGGTCAGTTGTCCTGTTTCCAACAATTTACTGCACAAAAATTTGGTTTACGTGAATACAAGTACCAGCTTTTTCGATTCCACAGTATAGTCCATTATACCATATTATGCTGCGGATTCACCCTGCCTGTGATCATGTTTCATGTTAAAAGTAGCTCCCAGTGCTTAGTGACATCCTCATCTCTTCACTTTAGTTCTACATTTTTCGGAGTTTCCCGAACATTATCTGTGATTTCCTCAAAACTGAGGGGTGATGGAGCTAAACCGACATTGGATTTATATTCAGTGCCCACCGGGTCAAAATACAAAAGTGCCGGGGTGGAATTCCAGCAACAGACCACTTTTTTTTTTGTCTGACTGTGTTATTAATATATCTAAATGTGTTGGAGTACTTAGTCTATTAAAATTGCCATTTTCTGTAGTACAATTAATTGATACATTTGAAGTTAATATTTCTTCATCCATGTACCAAAATATAATTATATATTGTATGGTGACGACTTTAATACTGGCTTTATAAATACAGTTTAGTAGTTTTATATTATTCCACGATATTATTAAAATATTTCAATAAAAACCGTAAACATTTGTTTATTTTTTAGGTTATTTAAGGGCGTTTAATTGGAATAAGTATCTTGTGGTATAAAAATTAAATAGGTACCTACTCAAAATTAATTCAAATAAATTTGCCTGTTTTATGTAGATTTCTTTGGCAATAGTAAAACGGGTACAAAGGAATAACGAAATTTGTTATTTACCTTTAATCTGTAGTTGTGCAAATTAATAAGTAGGTATTGAGAAATAAAGTATGACTAAACAAATTTTAAATTTATTTCCACATTTATATTTACAAATTAAAATATAGGTTTATACCTGCACGAGTTATTGGACTAATAATAAAAATGCATGACGAATTAGATAACTTAATAATTGATAATTATGAGTATTAAATTTTAAGTGAGTTATATCGACTCGATTTTCCCACGAATCCACGCACTAAAACACTAGAAAGCTTTAACAACAGCGTTGCTTTTGACACTTCCACGCCCGGTGTCTCAATAATTCCATTAGCAGATCGACTATGAGATATGGGCCTGTTAATAAATGTTTCTTGCAATTTCACTTCAGTAATTGCGTGGGAAAAATGTATTGCCATTGTTATTATATGTCCTCCTTAATTTTTTAAGTACCTACTTATCTATCACTAAAAGTTATTTTTCAAGAAATAATCAGATAGCTAACCTTAATTTCTTTAAACTGTTAAGTAACAAAACTAATTGATATCTCTTAACATCGGCAATACTATAATCATAATATAAATAGAAGAAAAATCAATATCGATATAACTGATAGATTATATTTAATTTTTCATTTTACCTGGGATGAGAGCTTGGTGGATGACGTTCCTATGTTGCGAACTGAGCACATCTAGTGAGGTATATATATGTACTAACATCATCAGGGCCACCTTAACCATAGGGCTAAATCTGCAATAGCCCCGGGGCCAGTCATTTAGGGAGGAAATTTTGCTTGCACTCAAATCAGTTCATCCCGCTCCCGCTTCCCCTCCCATGTATTTTCTTATAAAGAGCATTATTGTGTAGAACCATTGAGTAAAAATAATAAAGAGGCGCAACTGTCAAGGTTTCGAGATTTTAGTGTTGTATTTTTTCACCAATAGCTTTATGATTGTCTTCAATTTTAAGGGCTATACAGCCACATTACAAATGCCTTCCCGTAGCACTAAAAATTGATGACAATCATGAAGTTATTGGCAAAGAAATACAATACTAAAATCTCGAAACCTTGACAGTTGCAACTCTTTATTATTTTTTACTCAATGGTAGAACCTAAATAATGTTGTAGAAATACTTAACAAGCAAAGAGAGTAGAATAATTCGTAAAATCATGAAAGGATAGGCCTTAATCTAAGAGTGATTAAGTGACGAAAAATTAAAAAAGATTAATATAAGTCTACTGGGTTTGATTTTCGAGAAACACACAATGGCGTAAACCGCTATCGTCTATCTATTTCCACTACTCTCATAAAATAAAAACATTTTTGTATTTACACTTTTCTGTTAATTAAAAACATTGATATGTTTCAACTTCGGTTTTAACATACAGGGTGGTCCACCTATCCTCGCTTTGACCATAGCTACTAGGCTAATGAAGATTAAGAAAAATCTAATTGTAAATTATTGGACCGTAATATCATATAGGTACTTTTAATATTCCATCCACCATGAATTACGCTGTATATATTATGTTATATTTTTGGAAAGCAAATTTAAATTATTTTTCAAAATCGTAAAAATATATAGAGCATTCCATCTAAAAAAAACATTGCTTTGTTTCTTCTCACTTTTATTTGACTTTCAATTGTTTATTTGTTGAAATTTTTGAAATCCTTGGAAAAAATACTATAAATAACGTTAAATATTTTTGTTTTATTTTCAAACGCAAACTAACAAATTGGGGAGAGAACGTTATAGGAATCACCTTGTACATTTGAACATGTACATTACTTTTGCAGTTTATAATACGACAAAATGTGGACAATGGATACCAAAACGCTGAACTTAACGCTCGTCACATGATGCGCTAACCAAATTTGTATCACCTGGAGGTGATTAAAACTATTTCAGCATTGTCCTGATCATGCCACAAATTTGATGTTTTGTGTCCAGTCGAAACTACTTCAAAGTTTCAAAGTCATTGCCCCATCAAAGGTTCCAACTCTTAAAAAAAAAATGTTATTAAGACTGGTTGTTCGGAAGGTGAAATTAGGCTTCAATGCAAAATTTGAAGATCGGACTAGTTTGATAAAACTACTATTTTCAGATGAAATGCGGTTTCCGCTCGTACACCGAAATGAATTGCATTGTGATATAACTCTTCATATTGAACAGCGTTATTTATCAAACAGTTGCTAAGTTTTAATGTTTTAGCCGTCTACATGTAATTTTTGTCGTGGACTGTGAATTCAGTTATCATCCAGTAACTCAACTAAACCTAATATTTTACGAATAAAAAATATCGCCATAATATTGTTATTCTATTGCGCATTAACTTTATTTAAACCGTTAAAGTTTTTTCAGTTAAAACAAAAGACAGACTAGTAATAGGCAACTATTCGATACAATGACTCCAGAATTTAAAAGAATTGATCACGATAATGAAATCATGATATTTAAAATTGAATTGAAAGACTCCATTGTGTTCGATATCTTTCGCATCTAATCGTTTCTAACATGAATCAAGGAGTAATCTATTAGTGAATAAGTAATTAGTAGAATTAATATATTTATTGTGATTCTTCTCTTGTTCAATAAGTTAATGCAAAAAGTTTATAATATCCAGGGTTACGTAATAATAGTATAATGCACCTATATTAAGATTTCATTGACACTATCTTACTTATTGGATTTTTTATGATTATAAAGATCATGACTTAAAAATAGAAAAATGACAGTAAATAGCGAAATTTAGAATTGAATATGAATATGAACATTTTATGAGACAATTGTTTAAAAGAACAGGCTGGTTAAAATAATATTTGTTAGACAATTCTGAATGCTGTCATGATAAAAATACCTATAGAACCTTTTTGTTAGATTCTTTTCTAACGCTTTTCTAATACTGTTATACACATTTGGTATTCTTTACTTTTGGCTTTACCCTCGACTTTACCATTTATTGTATTTTTCATAAGATTTTAGATTATTTGGTGTTATAACTATCATACATGTACCTACATAATTTAATGTTTCTAGAAATTCTAGTTCTAAATTATGAAACTACATAAAACAATTATCAAACTGCGTATATGTTTTTTTGTTACACTTTTGGCGAAATACGAACTGATTTTGATAAGCAGTTTAAAAGATACAACCTTAAAAAATGAAGGGCAATATCCGGAAAACACACTGTAGTATAATAAAAGAGGGTGAGATATTTTTTAATAGCCCTTTCTAATTCGTTTAAGTGAACTTAACCTACCACAACAGATGTTCCTTTCCTCGTGAATCACCCTGTAGTATGCTCTCTTATAGCGGGTTTCTAAGACACATTATAGATGGTGGTTCAGCAGTCGTCCCAGAGATGGTCTCAATTACAAAAACTAGATAATTGCGGAATGATCTAGAGGAGCATCTGGGTTATGCTAGAGTATCTCTGCAGATACTTGTTGCAATAATTAAATCCACCCTTGGGGTGTGTGTAAAGGTTGTAAACACATAACAATATAATATCTTAATTATTTATAGTGCGTAGGTCTATTCTCCTAATGTTTATACTAAAATTTGCAGAAATAGATCATTATTGTAGAGGATGAGTGCACGGTGTAATAAAGCCCATTTACCTCTTTAATTATGGACAATACAAATAATTGCTTGATATAAAAGTTGTAAGTCAACGTTTTATTTTCATTAGACAAATCATCTTATTTACATTTTTCTATAGGGTACCGTAAGACATTATTAACTGCGTGAATATCCATAAAGTGCTTAGGTACCTATTTTTATTGTTTGTTCTCTTGTGGTTATATTATATGTTCAACATTTTAGCTAAATCATTGTTACAAGAAATCAAGAATTATTACTGCATATAAGTTAATGTGTTAAACATCTCTTTGCTAGTTTAAACATTCCAGTGGGAGTTTAATAGTAAAGTATTACACTATATAATATATGCTCGAAAATTATTCTAATGTGATCTAGAATTGAGGCAATGGCACAAAAGGAAATGAAACAAAAATATTTTGAAAAGCAGATGTTTTTTACTAAAGGCTATATAGCATGCAATATTAACAAAAATATACCTTATGGACACTAACCTAACATTTACAGGGCAATTAAGTTCAAAATAGCAGTTGTAATAATTATGTAGTATGTTGGTGGCACGCCGTGTTTTGGCACAGTTAAGTCAATGGTGTAGACAGAAGAAGAGAATAGGATTATCTTGCACTAGGTTTAAATTGTAATAAAATACTAGCGCATTTCTTAAAGGAATTTTTATTTTATAATAAAATATTTTTTAACACAAATATACCTATTTTAATTTAAGTTATTCAAAAAAATATCTAAAGACAACTAAGCTCTACATTTTTTATAAAATGAAAGGAGTCTTAATTTGGTATCTGCAGAAATATTACTGATGCAAAAATAAATGGAGAAATGATATAGAAAATGTATAAAACAATATTATTAATGCATATAAATATGGAAATATTTGATAAATAAACAACACGTCTGATGATAAATACTTACAATAATTATTATTCTTATGTAAGATTTGAGAGATGGAAGAATGGAATCAGATTGCTTTAATGCTTTGTGTGTTCTGGAGGAGTGCAAATTGATTCGATAAGCAGTTGTATGTAAAACAAAGAAGAACACTTACTTATTTTTCAAGAAAATCACTTTTAAACTTCTTCCGTTGTCGTTATTTAGTGGTTGCAAAACTTCATGTTTGGTTCAACTCAACTACTAATTTACTTTTCATGGGCTAAGTAAATTAAAAGTTGGTTAAAAGTTATTTCTTTCCTTTTCTTTTTTGGGATTTATAAATAAAATTAATATTATTTAGTATATTTTTCAACATTTCTATGGTAAGTATCTATGGAAATGATATAAACAATTTTTATTTTATGCCGTGTTATAGCTTAAACTTTGAAAAAGGAAACGGATATAGTTTCTGAAACGTCAGCGCAGTATTTTTGTATTAATTTAATTCCTATTAGTTGTCAAAAAACACCCTCTAACTGATCCTCTGACATTACGTCAAAGGCGTAGAGGTTATTTCCCAGTTTTAAACTGGTTAATTTGAATATTTTTTAGATAAATCGAATTTTTTGGATAGGAATCTCGAGGAATGTGGTAATAAATCCCAAAAAAGAAAAGGAAAGAAATAATTTATGAAATGCCACAAATAACATTTAAACAATTGGTTAAAAGTATACAAAATTTAACCATTACGTTATAGAAACTGTTCGTATCCATTTTCTACCATCTGATTTAGGTCTACTGACTTATTTTTCATGTAAATACTTTTCAAAAATTCAAAGAAAATGATGGCCTTGTTATTACCAGGAGAGTCAAGAACTGGATGGTTATTTAAAAATACAGATATTAAATAACACGCTTGTACACCTCGCTGCACTTAAAATTTCCCATATAAAATGTGTGGTGGAGTCATATTTAAACTTATCAACATTAGGAACGTGGTGTTTTCGGAAATTTAAATATTAAAGAATATGCCCCTTATTCGGGAATTTAAAATTTCGATTTCGTGTACTTTACTTTACCAAAAATAGAAAATTCAAATTTATTTGAATAAAACAATAATACAACACCTGTAGTGGGTAAGATGCATCTTTAATGGGTATGAGAATAATTTTTGCTCTTGGGAATTTATGAGTTCTTCGGGAATTTTCTGGAAATATTCCCCTACGGGAATAATCCCCATGGCGCATTGCCAAGCAACGTGAAGCAACGCCGTCATCTTGAGATTTAAAATTATATTATATTAGTACTATTAGTAGTCAAAGGTACTACTTTACCTCTCGTAACTTAACAAATGTTTACATTTTACTTTACGCCTTGAAAAATTAGCAGAAATGAGTTTTAAACTATTGCAGTGCATAACAGTTTACTTTACGATTTAATGCTCTTAGCAGATAAATAAACATTTATTAAATCATAGACAAGGGCTCTACATAATAAAATTAAGTGTGTTGGATGTTAAACGAGTTTAATTAGTTTGTTTTTGATAATTCTTAGCAGTTGTGTGAAGGAAAATATTATTTTACATAAAATGGGTAATATACTGAATGTTTTTCAGAGATTCCATATTTATCCATAATGAACTGTTTACCTGAAAATTGACTAAAATAAAATTTCAAAAAAAGGAATATATGCGCAGTTAAAATTATTTAAAATCTTGAAGCCTGTGTCATTCACATGCATTAAGTTTCTTACTTTTTTATTTCTATTATAAATGACCTAAATGGTCCCATACATGTACATTGTACATTGGCTATATATAATAATAGATACTGTTTTTTTTTCAAACAATGAGTATTGTCCTTGTCGCTACTGAATAGGATTGTTATTATTATTAACACACAAAAAGTTCTCTCGATAAAATTTCACCTCACCGTCCTCACCTGCGCCTGAGCAACATGGCAATGACTTATAATCTTATTTATGAGGCAAGAAAACATAAATCTAATACAGGTTTGCACACGATATATTTTCTTTATTTAAATAGGTGGGATTTTAAATATTAGTGATATCTAAAGTTTTCGTTTTCTATTGGACCGGCCCGGTTACAAAATAAATCTATAATAACCTGTCAAAAATAAAAACGTATGTATTTTGTAAATATGATACTCACTTAGCAAGTCAGCTTTTGAATTTAAATTTTTAAATTAATTTAGATTCAGCAGGATCTATTTTTTTAGTTCCCGCTTTTTCAATGGCTGAGTGAATCATTTTGTGAGCGCCCCTGATGCGAGTACGAGATTCTGGGAGGGCCGGTCTGTTCGACCCGCAGGCCCGGCGTTTTGATTATAGGACCCGTGATAGCTTCATTAGTTTAGTACTTTAGTTACCGTGGCCTGCCTCTGACGCGTACACCGTGTGATCACCAACAATTTAAATAAATTGAATGGAGCTAAAGAATGTCCTTTTTTCCTTCCCAATAATAACTGTCCTACCAAGGATTATGAGAACTTTCTGTCTAATAAAAAATATATACGATATTTTATTTAATTATTTTTTTTATTGAAACGCATTTGATTCATTAATGTAGGTACTCGTCTTTCTAAAATCCTCTTGTGATATAAATAAATATCCCTTCTGCATGAAATTGGAGTAGTCATATCCAAATATACAAGGTCCGGCAGAATGAGGTATCCATTTTAAATTAAGTTGTTTTTGCTAATGGCTAAATTTTTATTCAAAAATCAAACAAAAGATTCTTGAAGAAACACGGTTATCGATCGATTAAAAAACGCTTTTGATATTAAGTAACATATTATCGTTTAGGATAGGATATTTATTACCCTTTCAGCATTTTCAAGTGTGTGTAGAGTCCTTTCGGTTTTTCGCTGACACATGAAGCAGTACTGTGAAATTTGTGTACCCACTTTTTAATTATTATTCGACTAGGAACTATAGATCAGGTGGATTTAAATTAAAGTGACGACGAAATAAACGCTGGGTGGTTACAGCAGAATAGTTATTTTTTAAATAAGCTTCAACCGCAAAAGAACGTTGAATATTTGACCAACGTTTCATTATACTCACAGCTAAACTAACATTCCTTGCAAACGCTTTGATAACTGTCTTAAATTTCCATTAATCGCGAAAGCATGGCGACTTAATTAGAATTTATATATCATTATATTATATTCTGCCGGACCTTGTACTATCAAATATATTCGTAGTAAATAGTTATTATGAATTATGCTTCCTCTTCAATCACTTATTTAACGCCAGTCTTTTCATAGATACAGGGTCTCCACAATTTTACGTCTTTATCGAAAAATGTTGTCGCTAGCAAGTTCGCTCTTTCGCTGTACAATACAATTATCTATTACTTCACACATTTGTGCTGAAAAAGAGAGTTACCTGGAAAATTTTTACAAATTTACGGACGCTATATTAACGTCAAAATAAATTTTTCATTGATATATGTCCTGTTAAGTTCGATTTACGATAAAAATAGCTAGGTTATAATATACATTAGAGAAAATTCCTATATTTTAGGCTCCTGTCATTCTTGCCGGAGAACAAGAAGTGGTTTCTGTTACCGAACATCTGATAGATCAAATATTTCGCCTGCGAAATCAGCAGGTCATACAATTTTAATCAATCTGTTACAATTTGTACGTTTTTATTACTTCGTTACTACATTCATAAATATCAACAAAACTATTACAATTTGAGTTCGAGATTTTATCCTGACTAGCCAGCTTATTGTAGTATTTTTACTTCTTTCGCTTTAATTAAAGGGAAGTACCTAATACAATCCAAATAAAAATAACCCTCCGAGATTGCTCCTGATTCTTATATTTCAGATGAGGTATTATATTACGAGAAGTAACTCCAATTACTTACAAATCCTTGCATTATCAATTTAGTCAAGTCGAATATTTTAACGTTTTCTTATTTGCCTTCCAAGCCCTAAAGTAACTACCCTGATAATAATTTAAGGTTATGTAAGGCAAAAAGAGACTAAGTTACCCTGTGTATTGTGGAATTTGAATCACATCTAAAGCATCGACGGTTTTCTCTCGTATACTCCCAAATTCGATGCAAATCGTATAACTTTTAATGTACCTATTTATTGAATTCTAATATTCCAATTTCTTAGTAAGGACGGACTATATTATAGCAAACACCTTGTTTGTAATGTGTTTTATGGAATATAGATATTTAGAATTTACTTTCAATAGTAAGTGAGACAGTGAATTTACACGATAATCTAGGAAGTATGGGTTGTCATTGTCGTTGAGATTCATAGTTTAAATTTGGTTGGTAACGTCTGTTATTGAGCAAGACTCTGTGATTGGAGGTTCTGTTTGATAGTTTTGGCCTTGGTAAAAATTTTGGGGATTAACAATATAATCTTCTTCATACAGAGTTGAAGAATTAACAGTATAATTCTTATATTCATTGCGACAATTAGCTGAATAATTTTCCTCTATTTGCTATTCAAATTTTGGGTTATCAAAATTAAGTTGAGAGGGCTGGCCATTGAATTGTGCATTTTCGGAAACGTAAAATTGGTCATAGAAGTTATTTTGGAAATAAGGATCATTATAGTTCACGTGGTGTGCCTTTGATAATTTTGACTATTAAACTTTGCATTTTACTGGCTATAGTCTTTATTGTAAATGATGGGGTTAGATTTTATTATTGACGGTGTATACATTTTGTTAAGAAGTACCTGGTTGTTGAAAGTTTTCTTGGTTAGAAAAATGTCATTGAGGGTTTGGATTTGATAAGTTTTGAAAATTTGGTCTTGAAAATTGCAACGAATTGTTATAAGGATTTCTGACCAAATATTTGGGTTTTGTGAATTTACAAGTTCTGAAGCTTTATATGTAGAGTTAATAGTATTCACTTATAACCTGATTATTATTATTATGCGGCCATGCCTTGGGCGTGGATGTATGTATTTAAAAATACCTGTAAAAATATTGAGTTTCCGTCAAATCCCGATATAATTAAAAATATTTCACTTAATTTATAGTAAAGGGTGTCCAAATTTGAGGTTGCTTTTTGAATTACCCGCCATTTACAGTATTCAATGTTATTTGTCGTGTTGCATGTGACATTTGTGAAGTAAAAGCATCGCGGTGTTTAGTTATGGAACGCTATACGCTGCAAAAATGCCTATTTATAATGAAAACCTATCACAAATATAGGGAAAGTATCGCGGAAATGGTTAGAAAATGCCATATGGAATTTGGAAAAAACAATGCTCCACTCAAAACTACTAGGTATTGCAAAGTTAATAAAGAAAGTTAAGGAAACAGGATGCAAAAAAACGTGTTTACCATCGTAATGGTCGTTCACCAGAAAACATTGCTGCTGTTAGTGAAAGTGTTGTGGAAACTCTAAAACATCAATTCGTCATCGAGCACAGCAATTGCACATTGAAAAAAATAACCAGAGGAGGTCACAGCCCTGATGGTGTTTTCCAATATTAACCGCCATTGTTGTACTTTACCTTAAAATAAAAATATCGTACGATCTAAGTAATGCATGTGTTTTATTCCAAATTCAAAAAGCAACCTCAAATTTGGACACCCTTTACTTAGTAGGTAGTAAAAGTAGTAGTAGTACTTACAGTAGTAATAGTTATTTATGTATCAAGGCATTAAAGTTCATCTTTTTATCATGAATGTGGAGTTTAGTAAAAAAGTAGGTAAATAATCCACATGAGTGATAAAAAGGAACGTTAATGCCGAGGTGCATATTAATTTTTTTTTAATCCAGAAACTGTGAAATTAAGATTAATTATTAATTCTATTTTTAAATAATTTTGAGTGACATTAAGAAATGTCATAATTATTTAAAAGTGTCATAATTATTTTTTAATGTCAAATCAGAATAATTTTTTGTAAGAAAACCATTATTTTTAGCAATTATTATAATAGTGATAATACAATTCTGAATTTAAAAAACTGTATTTATTTGCCTTTTATTACAACACAATAATTATTGTCACAAGCAATCAAAAAATGTATGTTTACTGTCACCTCTGCCTACCACAAAAATCGTACAATAATGGATTACTTTAATGACTATTTCTATCACTTTAATGACGATTTTGAGGTACTTTAATGCCGACTTAAAAAAAATTGACTTATCAAATTTAATTGTGAAAATAAAATGATTCACTACTAGTAGGCAGAAGTGTAAATAAGTTATCTTGTTAAACTTAAATAAAATAGTAATGTCAATTATGCGTTAGCAGAATAATGCAGGTTTTACGTATTTATTATTAAGTTCCAAAATGATTACTAAACATAATTTCAAACAAACGAAAATAGCAGCCAGTTACGAAGGCGTATAGGGGCCAACAACTTTATTTTTTTACAAACATATGGAATTGCCAATTCAAAGTGACAATTGTCACTTCAAAGTGACAATTGTCACATCAAAGTGACAATTGTCACTTCAAAGTGACAATTGTCACATCGAAGTGACAATTGTCACTTCAAAGTGACAATTCAAACTGACCATAGGGTATGCGCATAATATGCTAGATTTTTAAGCAACATTGGTTATAAAAGATAGTTAATGCTGTAAAAAAATGAATAACAATAAAATTTTATCAATAATATACCCTAAATTTATGTATTTGTTAATTAAAATTTATATTATTTTTAAGTTTACGACCACTGACCGAGAACAAACGATGAAATTCGCATCTCACCGTGCTGGGCGTGACGTCAATCACTGTTTTTTTTTTTGACAGAACTTTAGAATCTTTTATGTTCGCCGTTGTGCATATATCATACTATTTAGGTGTAGATTCAATGTGCGATTTCGGTGTTAAATATTAACATTTTTCACGGAAAAGCATTGAGTAAAAACTAATAAAGAGTTGCAACTGTCAAGGTTTCGAGATTTTAGTAATGTATTTCTTTGCCAATAACTTCATGATTGTCATCAATTTTTAGTGCTACGGGAAGGTATTTGTAATGTGGCTGTATAGCCCTTAAAATTGAAGACAATCATGAAGCTATTGGTGAAAAAATACAACACTAAAATCTCGAAACCTTGACAGTTGCGCCTCTTTATTATTTTTACTCAATGCGGAAAAGTGAGTGGAACAGATTTTGTAAAGGCCCAGATAGTTAATTTGGCCAATGTTGCTCTCCTTGTTGCTGTACTACGTTTAGGTGGAAGGCGCCTTTTTCTACCAGCTTGACAATCAAAATACATGAACTTTTAAATGTATGTAACTACCCATTCATTTAAACATCATATAGTTTTCTAAATCTTCTTCTAATTGAAAAAAAAGTAAAATACATAACCTAAAATTGTACGATTTTAAAAAGGTACAAAATCGCACTTACGTTGAAATGATCCCCACGTACAACCCCTTTAGTGTTTTCTGATATATCAATTTCACTCCCTCTCATGGTACGTAACCATAATTTTCGTTTTTAGCGCTTGATCGTATATTGGTAATGAGACAAATCATTTTTCTGGTGTTTTTCTTGTGGACGACTGGCACTGATTTATTTAACAGTACCTTGGATGCTTAATATCAATAATATCCTTCTTTTCCACTGCAAAATACTACATTAAATGCTATTTTAACGAGTTTTACACGACATCAAACATTAAATGAAAATGCCAGTGTCTGACGTCACACCACGACAGCAACCATTTGCATAACGTCACCGTCATTTTTGCGACTCTTAAATCATTTTTTGTTAATTTTTTTGGATAATGGGTTACATTTTAGCCGTTTTTTATTATTGCAATAGCCATTTATAATCTGTCTCACCAACAGATGCAAATAGACTCCTCCCCAAAAATGCCCGCTAAATTTGAATGGAATTTCTCTATTAGTCGTATTTATAGAACACGAATTACAAAGCAATCGCTAGATTTGACCGACTAAGACCGACTCTACAAGTACTCGCGCAAAGCATTAAACTTTTATACATTTTGCAACAGACCAATCAGAACGCATAAAGGTGAAACGTATGAAAAACGCGAATAAATGGGAAGCCGGCGTCAGACGGCGTGATTCGCAACTGTGTTATTAGTTTTTGTGACATTTCATCTGGGAGTTAAATAAGGTACGTAAATGCAAACGATTAATATGGATTAAATGTTAAAATGGTTTTTCTTAAGGTTTATGATGGCTGAAGAAGGTATAATTTCTTCACCCAGAAAACGATTATCCAGACATTTTTCGGTGGAAGATAAGGAAAAGGTGCTGAACATTTGTAAGGCCTACGATAGGGAGAATCCGGAGAAATCAAAGATGGAATGCATGCAGTTCACTGCAAAGACAGCAGGTGTGAGTGTTCGAAGTGTTTCTAATATTCTTCATGAATACAAACAAGCAATACAACTTCAGCCACCAACAATATCGACGGACAATATCGATGAAGGAACTAAAAGTTCTCTCAAGCGTATAATCCATTCCTTTTTTGAAAGAAATGAATCACCAACTGTAAACAAAATTTTAGCAGCGGTGCATGAAGGTGATTATTTACCTCATCTTAAACGGAGTACTTTGTGGCGATTAATAAGAAAAATTGGCTTTCGGTGAGTGAACGGACTCTTTATTTCTTCGTGTTGTAATGTAATTATTGTATTTGGCATTATAGGTTCTCAAAAAGGACACGTAATAGAGCCCTAAGGGAAAAAAATGAGATTAACGTTTGGAGGCAAAGATTCCTGCAAGACATAGGAAATGCCGGGAAGAACATAAGAAATTGCACTTTTTAGATGAGATTTGTGTGAACGCTGGCCATGCTGTAAGTAAAGTATGGAAGGACGGTTAAAAGATCCATCGGGCAAGGGAAGTCATCTTATAGTCCTCCACATAGGATCCGAGGACGGTTTCGTTGAGAATGGTTTGTTATGCTTCGAATCAAAGAAAACTACCCTTTGTCGATGGTACACTTTTGGTGACTGAAGTTGGTGTGCTTGTTTGTATTCACGAAGAATATTACAAGCACTTGGAACACTCACACCTGCTGTCTTTGCAGTGAACTCCATGCATTCCATCTTTGGATTCTACGGATTCTCCCCATCGTAGAAAGATGTTCAGCGCCTTTTCCTTACCCTTCACCGAAGAATGTCTGGCCAGTCGTGTTTTTCAATGGAGAAATAGGAACTGCTCGCCGGTTCTGACTGCTCAGTAGTGTTCAGTGTAAAAAATAAAAGTGATATTATATATTATTTTTCCAATAATATTATATCTTATTAGTTATCGTTGTTTTAATATATTTACAAATTTTTGTATATGTAGGGCTTTTAAAGTCTATTTTTTTCTATCGACTTAAGTACCAAATGTATTGTAATGATTTACTGGAACAATTTCACATAGGTTACTCCACTGGATAAACCCCAATAACCCCAGTGCACACTACTCAAAAATAGCCAAATCTGCAGAGTCGTTTACCTTTTGGTTTCCACCACAGTACATGTATTTATTAATATCTATCGTAAGTTTACTTTCGGATCTTTTTACGAATAGTCGTGGAATGTTCAAGCAATAAAAACTATACCAACTATATATTATATCTAGGTATCTACATCTTGTTTTGTTTTTATTGATAAAAAGTTTTAAAGAACCTATCATTTGCTAGAAGGCGAGAACTTAACTACTTATAAGTTTTGACATGTCCAAATAAATAAAACAACACATACCTACCTATTTCTTCTTAATTTTCACAAGGTTCTATATATTACAGCTCGTGGGAATAAGAAAGTTAAGAGAGATATCAATATAATATAATAATAGAATGCTTTATTCATCATTACAATACATTTGGTACTTAAGTCAATAGAAAAAAATAGACTTTAAAAGCCCTACATATATATAAATTTGTAAATAAATTAAAACAACGATAACTAATAAGATAAACGTATATAATATAATTGGAAAAATAATATCACTTTTATTTTTTACACTGAACACTACTGAGCTGTCAGAACCGGCGAGCAGTTCCTATTTCTCCATTGAAAAACACGACTGGCCAGACATTCTTCGGTGATGGGTAAGGAAACATCTGAAACATCTTCCTACGATGGGGAGCATCCGTAGAATCCAAAGATGGAATGCATGGAGTTCACTGCAAAGGCAGCAGGTGTGAGTGTTCCAAGTGCTTGTAATATTCTTCGTGAATACAAACAAGCACACCAACTTCAGTCACTAAAAGTGTACCATCGACAAAGGGTAGTTTTCTTTGATTCGAAGCATAACAAACCATTCTCAACGAAACCGTCCTCGGATCCTATGTGGAGGACTACAAGATGACTTCCCTTGCTCGATGGATCTTTTAAACGTCCTTCCATACTTTACTTACAGCATGGCCAGCGTTCACACAAATCTCATCTAAAAAGTGCAACTTCTTATGTTCTTCCCGGCATTTCCTGATGTCTCGCAGGAATCTTCGCCTCCAAACAATAAACTCATTTTTTTCCCTTAGGGCACTATTACGTGACCTTTTTGAGAACCTATAAAGCCAAATACAATAATTACATTACAACACGAAGAAATAGAGTCCGTTCACTCACCGAAAGCCAACTTTTCTTATTAATCGCCACAAAGTACTCCGTTTAAGATGATGTAAATAATCACCCTCATGCACCGCTGATAAAATTTTGTTTACAGTTGGTGGTTCATTTCTTTCAAAAAAGGAATGGATTATACGCTTGAGAGAACATTTAGTTCCTTCATCGATATTGTCCAAAACTGCCCTTTGTCGGTGACACACTGTTGGTGGCTGAAGTTGGTGTGCTTGTTTGTATTCATGAAGAATATTAGAAACACTTCGAACACTCACACCTGCTGCCTTTGCAGTAAACTCCATGCATTCCATCTTTGGTTTCTCCGGATTCTCCCTATCGTAGGCCTTAAAAATGTTCAGCACCTTTTCCTTATCTTCCACCGAAAAATGTCTGGATTATCGTTTGCATTTACGTAAGTACCAATGACAAATGTAAACTATAAAGACATGAGACATTTATTTATTTATTTATTTATGGAACGACATTGTTGTAATTGAAGCAAGAAAATGTATAAAATGCGGTTGGACACTGCCAGAGGGCGACATTAAATTTTTCTTCTTACTCTGTTAATAGTATCCATAAAACATATATTACAAATATTACAATATTGCTTTAAAGTTATTTCAAAAAAACGTATTAAATATTTTTATCGGTTTGAGGATATTAATCCTTTGTTTACATATGCAAAAGTAGGCTGGTAAACAAGTCATAACTAAAGTTGTACAGTTATATTTAAAACTTGTACGGTAATAATATTACAAATACAGATCTGTCAACAACCGTCAACAGATGAAATAATAAATAATGAAACTATAATATAGGGCTATTTATTAATACAAAGAGACTGAAAACTCCAAACAATAATAATTAAGTACTGAAATTCAACTGAAATGTATTTTCAGGCAATCCAAAGTCCATTTTTATGTAGCCGTTGTGACACTAAAAATGTAAACATTTATGTAATATGAAAAAAGGTAACAAATAAAAACAAACAAAATATAACTGTAACCATGGCGACAAATCAACCCATACAGACTTGACCAACTAATGAAATGAAAACGTTATTAATAAGAGAATATTAAAAGGTAATATCTATTAATAATGTCTTTATTTTCTGAAACAGATAAACTATTGAACAAATCACGGATGTTATGAATCATAACAGCCTTAGATGTCTTAAAATCCTCGCTCTACGAGCTCGGATTTCAAACCGACATCTGCGGCAGTTATGATAGTCATAACATTCCTACATATGTTAATAGCTAAAAACCAGTAGTATCAGTAAAGAAACAGAGAAAGAACAGTATCGCCCTCTGGCAGTGCCCAACATTTTGTACATTTTCTTGCTTCAATTACAACAATGTCGTTCCATGTCTTTATAGTTTACATCTGTCATTGATAGTACCTTATTTAACTCCCAGATGAAATGTCACAAAAACTAATAACACAGTTGACAGTCACGCCGTCTGACACCGGCTCCCCATTTATTCGCGTTTTTCATACGTTTCGCATTATGCATTCTGATTGGTCTGTTGCAAAAATGCAAAATGTGTCAAAGTTTAATGCGCACGCGAGTGCTCGGTCAAATCTAGCGGTTGCTTTGTAATTCGGGTTCTATAAATACGACCAATAGAGAAATTCCATTCAAATTTAGCGGGCATTTTTGGGGAGGAGTCTATTTGCATCTGTTGGTGAGAGAGATTATAAATGGCTATCGCAATAATAAAAAACGGCTAAAATGTAAGCCATTATTCAAAAAAAATTAACAAAAAATGATTATTTTAATGAGTCGCAAAAATGACGGTGACGTTATGCAAATGGCTGCTGTCGTGTTGTGACGTCAGACACTGGCATTTTCATTTAATGTCTGATGTTTGATTTTGTGTAAATACCTCAGTGCCAGTCGTCCACAAGAAAAACACCAGAAAAAAGATTTGTCTCATTACCAATATAAGTACGATCAAGCGCTTAAAGAAAAAAAGAAAATTATGGTTACGTACCATGAGAAGAAGTGAAATTGATATATCAGAAAACACTAAAGGGGTTGTACGTGGGGATCATTTCAACGTAAGTGCGATTATGTATCTTTTTAAAATCATACAATTTTAGGTTATGTATTTTACTTTTTTTTCAATTAGAGGAAGATTTAGAAAACTATATGATGTTTAAATTAATCGGTAGTTACATACATTTAAAAGTTCATGTATTTTGATTGTCAAGCTGGTAGAAAAAGGCGCCTTCCACCTAAACGTAGTACAGCAACAAGGAGAGCAACATTGGCCACATTTTCTATCTGGGCCTTTACAAAATCTGTTCCACTCACTTTTCCGTGAAAAATGTTAATATTTAACACCAAAATCGCACCTAAATAGTATGATATATGCACAACGGCGAACATAAAAGATTCTAAAGTTCTGTCAAAAAAAAAAACAGTGATTGACGTCACGCCCAGCACGGTGAGATGCGAATTTCATCGTTTGTTCTCGGTCAGTGGTCGTAAACTTAAAAATAATATAAATTTTAATTAACAAATACATAAATTTAGGGTATATTATTGATAAAATTTTATTGTTATTCATTTTTTTACAGCATTAACTATCTTTTATAACCAATGTTGCTTAAAAATCTAGCATATTATGCGCATACCCTATGGTCAGTTTGAATTGTCACTTTGAAGTGACAATTGTCACTTCGATGTGACAATTGTCACTTTGATGTGACAATTGTCACTTTGAAGTGACAATTGTCACTTTGAATTGGCAATTCCATATGTTTGTAAAAAAATAAAGTTGTTGGCCCCTATACGCCTTCGTAGCCAGTTACTTTTGCTGTACTACTAAAATGGTCAATATGGAATAATGGATTGTGATATAGTTTTTCACCGGGAAGAATAAGTCACCTGTAACGTGATACTCTAAGAAAGGTATACCGAGTGGTCCAAAAAAAACCGGAATTTTTTATTTCTCTAATAGTTTCGCCAATTTTTAACCGATTTTAATTATTCAAAAACTAAATTATAACTAAAAGATCACGTTATGAGGTAATGTAAATATATTTTAATGCCGTTTTGACTAAAATAAATATTGGTGTTTAGACGAGTGGCACAGAATATCAACAAAATTGTGATAAAACGGTTTTATGTTACGGACTATATCTTGGGAACCAACTGGTCGATTTTAGTGTTTGATGTCTTAAAATAATCACAAATGTTTATTCTATTATACACTTACTTCCTCAATCTTTTCATTGTTTATTTAGCAAAAAAATTTCCAGCCGATCTTAAAGAAGGCCCAAGTTTGATGACTAACGCCATCTACAATTTTAATAATAATTAAAATATATTTATATTACCTCATAACTTGATCTTTTAGTTGTAATTTAGTTTTTGAATAATTAAAATCGGTTAAAAATTGGCGAAACTATTAGAGAAATAATAAATTCCGGTTTTTTTTGGACCACCCGGTATATGTGTGTTACAGGTATTCTAAGTTTAAAGTAGTAAGTAGTATGTTAATATTTTGTAGAACATCTATGAAAATCTCAGCTCTGTCTTGAATCGAAAACTATAACACATATAGTTAAACCGTGTTGTATTCCATTTGGGAATTACATGCAGGTTTCATTGCAAAAGTGTTGAAAATGCGAAAATTTTGTATGAAAATCTTATTAAATTAACAAATAATTGAAGTTCCTACTGAAATATCCCCATTCTGAATAACTACCATTATTATTTCATCTTGGTCTTTAATATTTTAGATTTATTATTAATATTTGAAATAAGATCACACTGTGAAAGAATCGGAGGCAGAAGCACATTAACCAAAGTACTATTAACCAACCTAATGAGACATCAGGCGGCTTATAATCAAGATGCCGGTCCTGCGGGTGGAATTGCCTAGCCCTCCCAGAATAGCGCATTCTCATCAGGGGCGCTCTTCAACATGGTAGTAATCCTAATGGACTTATGCACATTTTATACTTGGATTACTGAAGGAATTAAGTAATGACGTTCCCCAGTTTGAGTATGTTTTACACGATATCCACAAGATGTCAATCTAACAAAAAGTTATGTAACGATGAACGACTGTAACTTTCTAGTAAGATAAGGTGGATATATATGAATCTTATCACCGAGAACATTGCACCCTGGCAACAAAATTTTCACTTGTTGTAGTTTCTATTTGTAATGCTAAAAAAATGAGAAAAACCTATTTTAAATGTGCAATATTTAACGATAATCATCTACAAAAATTGCAAAGGAACTACATATAAATGTATGTATATAGATAAGGAACATTATTTTAGTTTTTTCAAACATGCATATTTGTGGATATAATGCTAATCTTTATAGGGTATTTTTTAAACAAAATTTATTAGATATCAATTTGTACACTTTAGTAAGGATTTAAAATGATTCTAGAGTAAAGAGCTTTAGGATACAATCTAAATGTGAAAAAATCCATGTAATAAATAATAGTTCAAGGCGCCACACTTTCTTAAATATCCTGTTAATTTAAAAATTATTCCAAGAATTGCACATATTATTACGTCTATTATTCAACAAATAGTCCAATTCTAACAACATTTAGACTTTGTAACTCGAATTCAACTCAATATTTGCAAATAAACAGCGAATTAGATGGAAACGTGTTTTATTACAGGGAAGCAAAATAATTTTGTTTGAAATATACCTCGATCATCGAGGAAACAGAGTTGCTGCACATTTACAACTTTGCCTAATTTCAGATTCTGAGAAGTTATGACCATACACCACACTTGCTATATGTCCACTTAAGATGTATCCACCCTCCTAAAATCTTTATTTGTGAACCAATTTTCGAAATTTTTTTTTTGTTGGATAGGGCTTGGAAAACTGCATTTAAGCCATACCTTACATTTTTTATAAAGGTACATCATGACCAACTGACACGTATTTTTTTTAGCGAAATTTTAAGAAAAACTATTAGCGATTTTTTTAGAGAAAAACTAATACCAGAAGAGAGATTCAGGACCTTTTAAAACCTAAGTGGTGTGAATTTTGCGATATTAGGATACAGGGTGTTAAAGAAAATGGACAGGAATTTTTAACAACGGCAAACTTTTTTTTGTAAACAAAATCGGTACTATTTTGAAATTATCAGTAATTTAACATTTTTCACAATTCTCTGGTTTATTTAAAGACGTATTAAGAAAAAATCGACAATGATAACGACTAAAAATGGTATCTAATTTCTGTTGATACGGTTATTGAAAACAAATAAAACAATACATTAGTTATTAAAGCTAGTTAAACCATTCTCTGGAAAAAAATATTGTAATAATCCTTTGAAAAAAACAAACGGTATTGAAAAATGCATAGGGTGAATGGTGGACTCATTGAGAATAGTTCAATTTAATTATTAGTTGATTAATTTGATCATTTTTAGGAACCTTGTTCTTTTAATAATTTTGTCGTAGTTTTGTTACCAGTATTTCTTAATAATTTTTTATTTGTTTATTTGTTGTTTTTATTTTTACCATTTGTCTTTTCAAAGGATTACTACAATATTTTTTCCAGTGAATTGTTTAATTAGCTTTAATAACTAATGTAATGTTTTATTTGTTTTCAATAACCGCATCAACAGAAATTAGATACCATTTTTAGTCGTTACCGAACTGTCGATTTTTTCTTAATACATCTTCAAATAAACCAGATAATTGTGAAAAATGTTAAATTACTGATAATTTCAAAATAGTACCGGTTTTGTTTACAAAAAAAGTTTGCCGTTGTTAAAAATTCCTCTAAATTTTCTTTAACAACCTGTATCCTAATGTCGCAAAATTCACACCACTGAGGTTTTAAAAGGTCCTGAATCTAATTTTGGTATTGGTTTTTCTCTAAAAAAATCGCTAATAGTATTTCTCGAAATCTCGCTAAAAAAATACGTCCCAGTAGGTCATGATGTAGGTTTTTAAGAAATATAAGGTATATCTTAAATGCAATTTTCCCAGCCCTATCCAGCAAAAAAAAGATTTCGAAAATCGGTTCACAAATAAAGATTTTAGGAGGGCGGATGCATCTTAAGTGGGACACCCTGTATATAAGTAAACACAGAATTTTCGGAATTTCAGTTAGTTGTACTTTCCAAGACCAATTGTATTGTTATTATTCGTGCAAAAAAAATATTTAATTTTAATTCCATTCCTTCACGATGATATTATAGCTTAACTGTATAAAAGTGTTGATGATATGAAAAGATAAACTAAGTAGACATGATGTTAATATTATAAATACGTATTCTAATCATAGTTTGGCATGAAATAACACGGCTGCAAAAACAACGACTGTCGATAGATTCAATCCACTGCGGTTAGAAATTTTGAGCAGTCGGTAAACATGTACTTAGATTGGCAAATTTTGTAAAATGTATAACGCCATTTTTATTTATTATCTTATACATTACTTTTTAAGTCACGATACACTAAAACTAAAACTATTAAGCCCACAGTATTTGAATGCAATTAAAGTAATAAAACATTTATTTTCTTTAAGGATAAATAGGTGAACAAATTGTATCGCAATTTTACAGTTATGAAAAATTATGTTGTACAACTTAAAAATGGCTTCACTGTGCGATGTATTGTAACCTTCCTTCGTTTCGGTCGGTCTTTAGGGTGGTTACTTTGACGCCTGAGCTGCGGCGGTACTAGCAGGACTGTGTATCTGGGGCGCCAGTTTCTGTTTTAGAATGTAGAAATACCATCTCTCTCTAGCTGGATAATAGAGGCTCTGATAACTGCAGTGAAGAAACATTCATGCCAAAGGTCTATATTAACCTATAAAGAAAACTCAGAAGTGTGATGTATAAAGCAGACAGGCTAAAGCGGCAAGACTACGGTTAAAAGCGACAAGACTACGATTAACAGCGACAAGGCGGCAAGTAGTACTTAATACAGGAGAACGAACAAGCAAATATACGGTTAACGATAAAGTGTACAACAGGATTTTACTTACTCAAGGTGACAGGTGACGGTTTTACGTAGTAAGCTGGACTGGTCGGGTGGATTGCTAGAAGCAAACTGAATGATAAGGTGTATTTTACTCTCCCAAGTTGTTGGATTTCTAAACGGTACACAGCTGAAGAATGTGCATTAAATCAGCGTAATTTTAACGACTTGTAAAATTTCAATCAGCCAAACCGGAACAATAACGAAAATTAGTCTAAGTCTATTTTACTGTAGGGGACGGTAGCCGCGTGGGTAAATGCGTTGAAACGTACTTACTCGGTTGCAAAGATCGAAGGTTCTAATCCATCCTAGGTCGAATTAAAAATTTATTCCTGATTTGCTTCAGACTTAGATGAATAGAGAATTATCGAAGACCCTAATGTGGTTCGGACTCGACAATAAACTGTAGGGCCTCATCTCTCTTTTAGTGCATTCTGTGAATCGGACGAACACCTAAGTATTTGGGGAGGATGCTGTTCACGGTGGTGATGTTGGTTATGCTTCCCGTGTTGTCCCTACCCCTCAAACGGCCAATAACCACTCCCAAAGGAGGAAGAATCGCATATTCAACGTCTTCCACCGGCAAAACTTATGTCACCCCTCGTTTTTGAGGATGCTGAACACGAGGGTGATGTTGGATCTGCTCCCCGAGGCGAACCAACCCCCCGAGCGACCAAAAACCGCCCTCCAAGGGGGTGAAAAATGTGTTTTGTGCTACAAACGAGATAACCCGCGTTATCTCTCGTTTTTGAGTATGCTGGACAAGAGAAAAATATTATAAAAATTTAGTCTATTGTATATTCAAGTAATATTTGACACGACCAGTAAATTTTTGGAAATGTTCGTTCAATATTCAATGAATATTTCAAAATTAACAAATCAGGTGCAGTTTTTGGCCGTTGGAGGGGCTCGCGGGGGTCGAGGTAACTTGGAAATATTTTTCTACTGCCCAGCATACTCAAAAACAAGAGATAACGTGGGTTTTCTCGTTTGTAGCACGAAACACATTTTTTACCCCCTTGGAGGGTGGTTTTTGGCCGTTTGGGGGGAGTTGGTACGCCTCGGGGAACAGAACCATGGTGATCATCGTGTTCAGCATTCTCGAAAATGGGGGATGACATAAGTTTTGCCGGTGGAAGACATTGACTACGCGATTCCCCCCATTGGAGGTGGTTTTTGGCCGTTTGTGGGGTAAAGTCAACTCGGGGAGCAGAACCAACATCACCATCGTGTTCAGCATCGTCGATACCTGGGGGTGGGGTGTAGTTTGGTTGTCTCGCCAAATACTTTTGTTTTTTCGAGGTTTTTTCCGTCTCACAGAATGCACTATTTTTAACTAACACAAAATCCTAGGATTTTAAGGGGGTTACTTCAATAACTTGAGAGACGGTTCAAAAAACATTTTAGGAAACATTTTAAGAAAAACTGACTAACTGTGGGGTTCTTTAGTTGCGTGGTGATCGATTTAAGAGCAGACTGCTAACTGACTACCTCAATCTCGCGGTCTAGATATTTCGGGTCGACAATTCGACCACCACAGAGAGAGGCCATTCTAGCTACGTGCACATTTTTATAGACCGAAGTGCCATCGGACGCTAGCTCTGTCACGCGCTAGTACCCGCGGTATTTTATATAATCATTTGCCCAGTCATAAAAACGTTGGTGAAATTGGAGAAAAAAAAAGCGGTTCCAAAGCTCAAATATAACGTAAATTGAAATTAAATAAATCTGAACAAAACTTAAATATTACAATCTACTTATACCAAAAATAATAGAGTGCAATATACCAACTAGCCAAAAATCACTTCGTTACACCATGTAAAAAAATTATCCCTGCTTCCTGAACAATGTTCGAATCTACTAGAGTTGAAAATTTTAATCTTGTAAAGATTAACTGGGTAACATGTGTGACCAAACTTTATTCGAGGTCAGAAGATTTCTAAATATACAGACTATACAGTATTTGAGAAGATGCCGCTTAAAAAATTTTTCTCAGATGATCGTCGTCTAATTATGCCACCAGTCTTTCCGGTAAAGTCACCTAGATTGGTGCTTTTCTATTGAGAATGTGTTTCTTCAAAGTGGATTGTAAAATTAATCATCTTTTATTGCTATTAAAAACAAACTTTTACTTATCACAAGGGAAATTTTAGGCATCAAATGATTCTTACTTTTAATCCAAAAGAAAAACTATTTACTGATTATTTAATACAACTTTAAATTTCATATAGAATGAAATCTTACATACATAAATAAATAAATAAATACACCACATGTAATTACGACCCCCTTTATCCCAGAAGGCTCTAGGAGCCTTGTGCGGGAGAGGGCTACACATTTAAAGACAAGGGACACACATCCAATATCCGTGTATAATGGAAAAATCACTCTCACAGTATTTTCCACTGCCACGACCGGGATTCGAAACCGGGATTTTTGGGTAAGAGGCAGATACTCTACCATCTCGACCATCAGTCATACTTACATACATTGTGCAGTTATAAAATCTTAAACAGTTACCTGATTTTAACCACAAATAGTCGTATCTTCCGAACAATATATTTCTGTGCCTACAATTTTTATTTAATTCTGGTCGTATTTCCTTTACTTTTAGGAATAAAATTTTATTGGTAAACCTAGTAGGTACTGCATTTCTTCAAAAGCTCTGTAACTTAAAATTTCATTTATGTTACTCACCATTTAACATGAGCCAATTTGCCGTCGATAAAATTAATACATTAATGTTCAGTGGGATCGCTGGCTACTTAAATTAAAAAAAATTTGGTACTTGGTTCATTTTATAACATCCATACATAAGTATTTAGGAAAATTTAATATAGTTCTATTACGTGTGATAGTTTATATTACTTTTATTTTATTTACTATTAGTCACTACAACTAAACTATTCTAAATGGATATGAATGTATATACAGTGAGTAGGTATGACTATAATTATAGACATATAGTTTTTGAACAGACAACACACATTACCTTAACACCAAAAAAACAATTAGAATCTGACACAAAAGTAGCTATGCTAGCGTTCATAGTTAATTCACGCTTATCTACATGTAATTTAAAGATAAATCCTATCAATAGCCATAAGTCATTGCCATAAGATCTTGAACTTCAGTTAATGAGGTTACATTGGCGGTTTTAAGCACCCAAGGCTTTACAAGAATTAATTAGATTTTAGTGCAAACCATAGCTGTTATTGCTATTTACAGGTTTGTTTAATGATTATGAAGTCGATAATCGCGAGCTCACATACTTCATATAATTTTGTGTTAGTTGTTTTATTGATAGATACAAGTGAATCATGGTAATTATGCGTAAAGATGACTAATTTTCTTTAACTAAAGTAGTTTTTCTGTGTGAAACAATATAAAACAAGAAACAATTGTTCAGAATCTAAAGAAATATTACAGAGAAACATTGTCAATTGTCAATTCTTTGGATTCTAATTGTTTATAATGAATAGTATCATTTTACTTACAAATATAAATGTTAAGATTCATAATTTAACTGCCACATTTGTAAATTTATAATTTATAAAAATCGGAATATGATTTATAATCGAATTCTTATTAGTTATATTGAAATGATATGATTGAAATAATTTAAGAATTAAACATGTAATTTACATCAATAAAATACTCCCATGGAGTGTAAAATTAATAGTTATAGAAAGTAGTAGATCTTGGTATATGAATTATATTGTAGGCGTATCATTTCATGTATGAGATGGCATATTATAGCTGTGCTAAAATTAAATCTCAAATTACAAGAGTTAATTAACAATGCGATGAATCTTATTTATTGAGTGCTTAGTCTGTAAAAATATTTAATTAAAATTACTGACCTGGGCAAATATGGAATTTAATCTTTAACGTAGAGAACATAGAATAATGCAATTCAAATATTTATTTATTTTATATACGCAAAGTTATTTGTTACTTGTTCACCATTGCTAACTTCGTTATTATTGGCTAAATTAGCAAATTTGTACCAGCTAAATCAGCAAATTTGCACCATTCTTTTCACTGGTTCCGAAATACATATTCATAAAAGTAACAGTATTTAAATAAATAAAATTGTTTATTTTTACATATTTTGGAAGAATTATGAATAAAAGACAATTAGCCACCCTTAACTTAAAAATAAACAATTAATATGCATTTAAAAGTATCTTATTCGCATTTTTAAATCATAGAAAGGAGGAAAAAACAAAATGAACAAAAAAAACAACTTTTGGTTTAGATTTAAGTTTTCTAGCAAAATTCAATTGTCTTTTATTTCAATTTCATTCTGTTTTCGCTATTTCCTCGGCTATTTCAATAAGCAGAAAAATTTTCATCAATTTGCTAGTTTATTCGGTTTTGTAGTTTCGATAATAACGAAATTAACAATGGTGAACTGAACAGGTAACTTTGGGTACGGTATTTACTCGTTAGTGAATAAGAAAAAACCTTCAAATAGAAGTAAAATTCATAACTGGGCACTACCAATTCTATTCTCAAACCTAGTGAATACTGGCAACATTCAAATATACATGATGTCAATATCTTCGAGTCAATGACAAAATTATTCGCTGGCTGCATGATTGGAGAAAATGACTTATGGTATAATAAATGCACTCAATGGATAGCTCTTAACTAGTAGCAAGTAACCATTTATTTGTCACGGATCTGATTGTTCTCCTAGAGCCACATATCTTAAAAGCGGTTTCTCATGGTCAGTGGGTTTTCTGCAGTTTTCTGAGAAAAGAATTCACACTACTAGATTTTCATCTTAAGTTTATACTAACAACAAAAATATTTCTTCTCCAAGCAGAAATAGTAAAACCAGGAAATTTATTGCTCGAAAATTATGGCAATGAAAGGGAAAAGATTAATTTCAACTAATGCGGTTTAATTGTCCTGATCAGAGCTGTCGCACGCAGAACGTCATATCTACAATCATACCTGCTCTACATGTATTTATTTGACCGATGCTTTTATGGTAAATACTGGAAATTAATTATTTCTTTTGCTGAAATCATGAGTCGGCAGATATATTGATCGTTCGTTTATACGGAGTATGATTTATGTCAAAGAAGGAGATCCTTCTGCATAATTGAACAAGGTAATAAATAAACATGGAAACGAATTTAGAGCATTTGAAAGAGTAAGGTATCAGGTTCTCTTAATATTGTCAGAAAGAGTCTGTATATTATTTCAGAAGAATCTGTTTGTCCACTCAATTTCCTCTATTTCTTCAAGTAAGCACAATTTCGTCGATGAGTACAATTTATACAAACCCGTTCTTCTCAGAAACCAAACTGAAGCTAAATTTTCAACTTGATACTAAATATTTTTAGAAAAGCAAGAAAGTTCAAATTAGGCACAAAAATATTACTTATTATGGGAAATTTGTGAAAAGTATCATCATCATTCTCAACTTTAAAGAGCTATTACAACTCCGTAAAGAAACATTTTCAGATATATTTTATTTTTATGTTCTGAATACGCTTTTAAAATCGAAAACAAAAGCGATAGTGATTGTTGATGTCCGGTGAAGTTTGGTTAAATTACCGCAAACTGTTAATCCTACCACAGATACTGAAGATCCACTTACATCCTATGCAAGATGTAAATTCCTGGTTTGGAATACCATCCCTATACCTATATGGGGTGCTTTACCTTAAACTTAATTGGAATTTAATTTACAATTGGGCTATGCGAATGGTTGGTGACACAATTACGAGTAGGTACACTTCCCCTTGCGTGAAATGTAGACGTAATGTTAGAAATCTACCATTATTTTCTTTGAAATTAGTCCACAAAATTTGCATAGGTGATGCTACCAAAAGTGATCTTATATCTATACTACTTAACAGAACGTCGCAACTCCTCATATAAGTTTAAAGTTCTAACTGATTAATGTCATTTTATCAGACTCTTTTTTCTAGGATATTTTGAAACCCAAAACTTTTTATTTCAATAATTTGATTTAACAATTTTAATGCTGCACTGATGGTCGAGATGGTAGCGTACCTGCCTCTCACTCAAAAGTCCCAGGGTTCGATTCCCGGTCGTGGCAATGGAAAATACTGTGAGAGGGATTTTTCCATTATACACGGATATTGGATATGTGTCCCTTGTCTTTAAATGTGTAGCCCCCCTCCCGCACAACGTTCTTCTAGAGACTTCTGGGATAAAGGGGGTCATAATTACATGTGGTGTATTTATTTATTTATTTATTTATCTTCTGTACGTATATATGCATACGCAAACACGGGACAGTCACAATCGGAGGAGTGATGTTGAAGTTGAAAATACGTGAACCTGTGTGATAATAATAAATTTGTAAACAAATAATTTGAATAAATTACTATATTATAATTATTTTGTTAAAAGAAGATATATGATATGCGTATATCTATATTAATAAATAAATTAGCTGGTTATCAATAACATAACAGACATGCATACAATGTCTCATGTACTATATAAGAGAATACGTAAATAACAATACTGTGCGAATTCTGATAAAGATACTATATAAAATGTACGTCATAAGTCACGTTGATAACGTAAAATATATAACATATCAAATTCTGTTTTTTATTAACATAAATATTAATTAATAAGGTTCCATGGTGTAATGGTTAGCACTCTGGACTTTGAATCCAGCGATCCGAGTTCAAATCTCGGTGGAACCTCTAATTTTTTGAGTAAATTTTAATATTTGATTGAATTTAGATTGCACATAGCTTTCGTTCTGAGGAAAATTTTAAATTTTAGAATCTTACTCAAAGAACTCTTAAATTTTTTTGAGGTACTGTGAGAACTCCTAACTAAAGGATTCAGGAAACATATACAGAGTGGCCTGAAATATTTAGTATGGGTTAACATACCTATCTGGAAAAATTAAAATAATTAAATTTTAGGAATTTTAGTTTTAGTAACAGATTTAATTTTGTGTTATTATATTCATATCCAAATTGGACATTTTTGTTATCACTATGTTATTATGCTTGTGAAAAACCCAAGTAAAGTTGTAAACAATAAGTATACCTATAACAAGAATCGAAAGTAGAATAATTTCTAGATTATTGTTTTATCTTGCCTAAATCTTCAAAGAAATCTTTTCTTGACACTTCAAGACAAGAGAGGACATTATTTTAAGAATATGTGTAACACAAAATAGTTGCAATAGAAAAGATGAATATGAAACGAAAAAAGGATGAAATCCTCATTTGCAAGCTATGGGGCCAATCACAGTCATCGCGCGCGCGTGTACCAATTAGCAAGATTCGTAAAACCTCGTTCGTGTTGCATATATTTTTTAATGCGTCATCTGATTAATGCAGTAGCAACAATAATAATAAGATAGGTACTCCTTGCATGTCTAATGTTTTTATTTCCATTTTCTTTAGACTGAAAGACAGAAATGTGAGTCGATTGTATTGCTCTTAAGTGTAGATAAAAAATTTACACTATGTACCTCACTTTTCAACACTCTAAATAATTCATTTTTCAAACATATTTTTGACAATTTTCTGATATTTAAAATTAACAGTTACATGCGTGATTCTAAACTTAGTATCTCTTGATTTGGAAATATACCTATAATATGTTAGAGTCAAATACTGATTAGATAATAAAAATAAATGAGCCTGTCAGTGTTATAAATGGCGGAGGATTCGGTTTTAACGAAATACAGGTATGTTTAATAGATTTATAATGGACAATTTTATTTTAGATATTAATTTAGTCGATTCCGTACTAATATTAAAGTAATTATAAATTTTAAAATAGATTTTAATATTTGTAACTGGTTCCATAATAATTTTTATAGTTAAAAGGAAATGTTCTTTGATAGACCCCAAGAATATAAACACGAAGCAGCTACGGACAGGGCCACCCTAACCATAGGGATAAATGGGCTATAGCCCATCGGGGTGCCAGCCTTTTAGGGCGGCAATTTTGCGTGCAATCAAATCAGTTGACCTCGCTCCCGCTTCCCCTCCTTTGTATTTTCTTATGAAGAGGGGCACGTTTTTGTTAATAGCCCACGGGCGCCAAATATCTTAGGACGGCCCTGACTACGGACAAGTTTTTCGTGGTTATTGCTCCTCATCAGCGTAGCGTAGCTTAAATAATGAATCTATGTGAATAAGAATAATAAGATCAGAAACAATAACTATCAACGGTGAGAAAGTACAGCACACAACACTCAATTCGTTCATCATGTGCCACTTCTTCCTTTACTTTTAAAGTTAAAGTAAACTTTACTATTACTTATAGTTAAATGAATTTGTAAATGGACGATTTCAAAAGGAAAATATAAAGTTACTTATAAAGTAGACTTTAACATTTTTCTACCTGGTTCCATAATAAACTTTACAGTTAAAGTTGACTTTATCTTTACATATATTTAGTTCAAGTATGAATTCGGAATTTTTAGATCTTACTGAATCGAAAAATAATGTCAATAACTTAATCTAACATTTTTTACCAAATGTTAAAAATTCTTATAAATCCAAAGAATCTTAGCGGAACATATATCAATTCAGTGCAATTAATAACGATGAAGTTTTTGATGGTCGAGTTTAGCTAAAACAAATCTCATGATGATATTAATTTTAATTTAGTGATTAAATTTAAGTTGCTTTTATATACACTGTAAACGGTAGAACTTATCAAAATAATAGGAGTCTTTCCTATAACATTTTTCTCTAAAACGCTTAGTTTTCAAGACACAGGGCGTTAAACATTTAAAAAATTATTACTATTTATTCATTATCTCCTAAACAAATAAAGATTTTTTGTTCAAACTTTGTACACTTTATACATACTAAAAGACCAATTTTTTGACTTGCAAAAAGTTTTTCAGAGAAAGGCAGTGGCGTAGTTATGGGGTTCAGTTCGTATTTAAACCCCCTAAACTTCTACGCCAATGAGAAATTATATTTTTATACAAATTTTAAAACATTGATGTATTTCCCATAAAAAAGTACTCTTGATAAAAGTCGCTAGGAGGCTTTCTGTTCGAGATATTTAGGTTTTAATAATTTTTACTCGACGGAGAGTTATAAATTTCCACATTTCCTATTTATATTTATGGGCTCATGAAAACCCGCATGGTATAAGACCTAGAATTTACCAGAAGAATTCAGTGTCAATGTCTGGCTTGGAAATTACAATAACAATATTTTTGGACCATACATTTTACCAAACAAACTGACTGCCGCAGCATTTCTAGTAATTCTGGAAACTAATCATGATGACGTGGGATGAAATACCACTCAATGAGAGATTAAATGCATGGATTCAATTGGATGGTTGTCCTGCACATTACGGAAGCCAAGTTCGAGAATGGTTAAGTAGGAAGTATGGGGAAGGTGGATTGGCGAAGCGGACCAGTTGCTTGGCCTGCTAGAACACCCGACCTCAATCCACTGGATTTTCTTGTTTGGGGCTACTTAAAACATAAGGTTTATGCGACACCGGTTCACAATAGCGAACATCTACTCAATAGAATTCGAGAAGCGTGTGATAATAAATAATAATATGCTAATTCCTACAAGATGATCGTTAAAAAATCGTTGTCGCCGTAGCATCCAAGAAAATAGATATCATTTTGAGTATTTATTGTAAATTATTAATTTTTTATAATTTTAAATAAATATGTATTAAAATAATTCTTTAATTTGTTTAGCAAATAGCCTGTCAATAGAAGTTGCATATGATACCCCTGATTAGAAAGAATCTAAATATCTGGAACAGAAAGCCTCCTAGCGACTTTTATCAAGAGTACTTTATTATGGGAAATACATCAAAGTTTTAAAATTTGTATAAAAATATAATTTCTGGTCATTGGCGTAGAAGTTTAGGGGGTTCAAATACGGACTGAACCCCATAATTACGCCACTGCCAAGTGCCAAGTCAAAAAATTGGTCATTTATTATGTCTAAAGTGTACAAAGTTTGAACAAAAAATCTTTATTTGTTTAGGAGATAATGAATAAATAGTACTAATTTTTTTAAAGTTTAACACCCTGTATCTTGAAAACTAAGCGTTTTAGAGAAAAATGTTATAGGAAAGACTCCTATTATTTTGATATGTTCTACCTTTTACAGAAGTTATGAACGAAAAAACTGAAACAACCTGTATATGTATGTACTTGTCTCTTTTAAGTAAAGACATTTAAAGGTTATATTATGGAATGGATTTTAATTAGTAATGTTTATGTTAGCTATTCTTTAAAGATTACATTAGAAAATAACACATAAGTAGACATATTGGAGTTTTGCAACCTTAATAGTGGATTTACGTAGTGTCAATAACATTGTTTCCTAAGTTTAAACGCCTCATCAGAAGATGTAGAAATAGTTTTAGGAAGGCTGAAATTGAAATGTATTTATTTGTAAGTTATATTTTGTCGAACTTTATAGAAACACGATAGATGAAAATAATAACATATGTACAGGATCTTTAACAACTCGACAACTTCCTTGTCTTCTTGACCTGAAATAACTCCGCACATCAAAGGTGCAATAAGAATACCGAATTACCGAACGGGTATTGTATGTAGGAATGGAAAATTTTATTATCATTCATCTAATTTCATTGTATTTTTGTTTAATAATAGATATAATTTTTATAATACAATACGTTCGCTCATTTAATAAAAATCAATTTAGTATTATCTGAAGAGAATTAAGAAAGATGTCATATCTTAACTAGTTATTTTCAAATTCAAACTCGGTATGCTTTTTTAGTTTCAGATTACCTTAAACTTGAGAAAAATGCTAAATATTAATCATCCATTATAATCAGGAAGTAATATTATTTTACAGAATTTTGTTCGGCATTTTAAACAGCAAATACAAGTGATTGAGTTTGGCTTCCTAACTTTTTCAAGGAGCAAAAATTTACAGGAGTGTAAAACACCAACGTTTTAGTGCTTTTTATAGAATTCTCCAACACGGCAAAGCACTCAGTGGTATAGTGAGTTGTTATCGACATAATTGAATTAAATTGATTTCTGAATTTATGTAGATACTAAATCCAATCTGAGTACAAGGAGAAAATGGAAATTAGAAAGGTCTTGATCATTTTCTGAAGCTGAATCCTAGGTTTTCGACATTTTAATCTGATAGCTGGCCTAATAACGTATACAGAAAATAATCGAAACGTTGATTAATATATTACATTAAATACTGACCATGATCGTTGGGTTTAATCGATATAAAAAAATTAAATGAAATCTGAAAGTATGTCTTTTCTATTGATGCAAAAAAAATATTGTTTGTAGTTTATTGGTGGCGGATAATTAATATTCATTAAACTTGTTTCTGGGAATCACGCCAAATTTTAAAAAATAAATATTAATAAGAAAATGTCCAAAATATGTCAAGATAAATGTTATTACATATATTTTCTAGTGTAAAATACTAGAAAACCACTGATACGAATTTTAGATAGCAATATTGTATTTATATTCATTTGGAACTATATATACAGTAGTTTTCTGGGGCAAACTGTTGAGGTTTGCCTTTGATACTACACTTTTATCTTGACATATTTTGGACATTTTCTTATTTCTATTTATTTTTTTAGAATTGGCGTGATTCCCAGAAACAAGTTTAATGAAAAAAGATATGTTCCCATTTAAAAATTCGTTCACAAAATTCGATTTTTTTTTAAATAACACCACATGTAATTACCCCCTTTATCCCAGAAAGCTCTAGAAGAGCCTTGTGCGGGAGGGGGCTACACATTCAGAGACAAGGGACACACATCCAATATCCGTGTATAATGGGAAAATCCCTCTCACAGTATTTTCCATTGCCAAGACCGGGATTCGAACCCGGGACTTTTGGGTGAGAGGCAGGTACGCTACCATCTCGACCATCTCGACCATCAGATAAATGCGTATCAAATTCTTCGGTAGAATTTTGTTCAACTTGGTTACCAATATTGAGAGAAGAACTCAATAAAATTAATAATATTTAGTATATTTTTCAACATTTCTATGGTAAGTATCTATGGAAATGATATAAACAATTTTTATTTTATGCCGTGTCATTCTACATGTTACATAAAAGTCTAAAGCCTAAACTTTGAAAAAAGGAAACGGTTATAGTTTCCGAAACGTCAGCGCAGTATTTTTATATTAATTTAATTCCTATTAGTTGTCAAAAAACACCCTCTAACTGATCCTCTGACTTTACGTCAAAGGCGTAGAGGTTATTTCCCAGTTTTAAACTGGTTAATTTGAATATTTTTTAGATAAATCAACTTTTTTTGGATAGGAATCTCAAGAAATGTGGTAATAAATCCCAAAAAAAAGGAAGGGAACTAATTTATGAAATGCCACAATTAACATTTAAACGAAACTTACCATAACATAAATATGTGAACCTACTTTGTTGCACTAGTTCTGATTATGTAATTCATGTACAGGGTGTTGCAGCATATAATACTTAAAATGATGGACCATGTGTGACAATATTCCAAGTTAAATTCTCCCAAATTTACTTTATTTCCCTAGGTCCGCTATGAAAAATAACGACCCGTTGCTAATGACAACAAGTATTTGGTACATAAAGCGTCACTTACGATCGACAAAACAATGGAATTAAAGTTACGAGGGAGGTATATGACAAAAACATAATTATTCGTCAAATCCAACGTCTACTTTCTATAAGAATCAAAAACGAAATCCCGTAGGGGCCTACTAGTGTTTCTCATTTTTTCTACATTTCCGACGCTATTTTTAAACAAATCGCTGAAATTTGAATTCTATGATAAACAAAAAGATGTAAAAATGTATAGGCATTCTATTTAAAATAATATAGTCAGTGTTACTTCGAAAGAAGTATTTTATCCACAATTATATCATATGTGGCCACCTGGTACATAATTTAGATTCTGTATACTTATATGTATTTTTTTAAAGTTAATGAATAAGATATCAAAAACTTGGAAGGAATCCGTTAATATCCCACCAGTATTATTTCTAATAATTTAATAATTTCTTGGACTGTTGTTCAATAACATAATTAAGGTACCTAAAATATGTAGATATAGGTATAAATAATTTATTACTTCCTGTTCTAGTTAATTATTACTTTACAACAATATGAAATATCTGTTAATGTAATTTTGTTGAAAGTAGATATTTAATTTGTGCATTTTAATTAAAATTTCATTGCAATGCGATATTTCTTCGCTCAATTTCATTTAGGTGGAAAAATATTCAATAAGTATTATTTAAGACTGACAGACATTATTATAAATTGAAAGTGAGGGTAACTCAGAAGAAAGCTGTGCATTTTATTTTACGTAACTACCTAGCATTCACGTCGTAATTTCTCTATCCTCATGAATCTTGTTAGCTAAGATATTTGGTTTAATTTTTTACCTGATACAAGGAGAAAATTAACTATAATGAAAATAAACACAAAAAGGTGACGTGTTCTCTCTCTTACTCACTCTTTAATCAAATGTTATTAGAGGTTGGCCACACATGAAGAAGCTGTAAATTAGATTTACTAAATGCCCTCGAGGCTGTACGATGTAGATTATTAGAAAAACTGTTAATTTAATCATTTGTGAAGGAAACAACCCATTATCTAAAATTTCAATATAGACAAGTGAAGTTAAATCATAACTGTGAATGAAAACGAAAGCGTAGATTCTTCAGTTAATAATATTGTGAAACATTAAAAGTTGTTATAGGCAATTGAAAAAATTAAAATAAAAAATTAAATTAAAAATTATGCTCATAGGAAAACACCTATTAATGTATGTTTTTTGTTTAAGTCACCAGAGATACCATGGGAAAATATTTAGGTCCACCTAAATTGGAAAAAAACATAATTAGGTGTTTTTATGCAAACATGTCAATTACTTGCAAAATGACCTGTGAAAACTTTTCTATTGTGAAAGTGTAACATTTTATTAAACCCTCTGTACCTTTTTCTACAAAAAAGATAGGAGCAAAATTCAAAAAATGTTTTAAAGCAGACATACAAGACAAACAAATTTTATAAAATTGGAATATACAGGGTGTTTGGTTAACGCTGTGCTCAAGATAAAAATTGACTGAAAAAACAGGCATTCGTTTGACACCCTGTATAAACATGTTTTTGTAACTTTATCTTAGAGTTAAATAGGTAAGATGAAAGCCAATTAAATTTCCCTTGAAACGCGAAAAACCCGGCACAAATCCATATATTTTTGACAGTTTTACAGCGTTGTAAATCTTGGTCAATTTTAAGGTGTCCCGAAGCAAATTTTGATGAGTATATTAATAAATCATAATCAGTAGGAAAGCCCTTAGATAATATTTCTCCATTTGAATATTATTTTAGGCATTTTTTATCCCAACATAAATAATACAATTAAAACATTTCCCTGAAGTCTTACTGTCTTAGTTTTCCTTTCCAACCTGACAGTGATGTGAAAAAAGTATTGGGAAAAAATAACCACGGTGTATTACAGAGTGATAAAAGTCTTTCGAACAGCCAACCGGACTGTGATAAATACTACCTAGTGGATTTTTTTTGAAAAATTATTAGCTAGAGGGTTCAAAAATCTTTTTTCTGAAATCGCTCAAGAATATCTACTTTCCAAATTTTTATAAAATTCATCACTCACCAGAAGCGGTACTTTTTAATACAACCTCCGAATCCGAGATTGTAAAAATACACAGGGTGTTACATTTAAAATTTCATAGTTGAGGTCATTTCCAGCGACACCAAAAATGGTAGAACTGTGACTAAAATCGAAAAATTTGCATTTTTTCCTGTATACTATGTCCCTCCAAATCTCAATTTTATATTTAGAAAGCTCTAGGTGCTATGACTTGTCTTATAATTTCGTTGACACCCGGTATACACTCGTTAAGCGCTTAAAAATTTGCTGGTAGGTACCTATAAGACATGAATTATATAAAGCGTTGCCCAAACCTAAGCGGGCACGGTGGCGGCCACGGTCGTGGTCACGGTGGCGTTCAATCGCAACCTGTGTAAACTAATCGGTGTCTTCACATAAAGTTGGTCAGGAGCTTGGGGTTGCGGCCTTTGCACCGTTTTTGAGTGTGGCTGCGGTAAAACACAGTTTGTTCTATTTGGCCACTGAACGCGTGGTAAAAATGGCTTCAATATTATAAGAGCGAATTACTGAAAAAGTTAAATTATATCCGATTTTTTAGTAGCAAATATATTTAAGTAATAAAATTGCAATATCTACATTTTCTGTAGATTTCCTTCCCCAATTATTGATTACATTACATATTGATTACATACATTACATATTGATTACATACAAATTAAAATTACCTACATTTCCTGTACTTCTTCCTCTTCCAACAAAGCTGCTAAAAGTAGTGCTTCCTCTATAATTTCATTCATTTTGAACTATTTCTAGCAACACAAAACACGCTAGCAAGACAACGTTATTGGCAAATGACAAGATTCAGATGTGATTTGGTGTGTACCGCGGCCGCTTCGGTTTGTGGGGTCCGTACCGCGACCGTGACCGCTACCGTGGCCGCCACCGCGGCCGCTTAGGTTTGGGCAACGCTTTAAGTGTATTATATTTAATGTTTACTATTGTTTTAAATTGTTTAGTTATAAAAAAATACATTTAATAGTAAAATATATTTTTTGCGATAGATCAGTAAAAACATGCAAATAGAAATTTTTTAAATGGTTTTAGTAAAAGGTTCCATTACACGGCTTGTAGAGTGACGCGCCTCACTATAGATTGTGTGTCATCCTCTCACTTGTACAAATTTACAAAGATGGGTAATAAATATTTATGAACAAAAATATGTAATATTTTCATAAAAAACAAAAAAACAAATAAAATTTAGGGTAAAATTCCTAATTAAATAAATAAGTTGTTAAGAATACTTGTACGTAAATAGTTTTGTTTAAACCTTAAAATAAATGATAGCGACTATAAAAAGGAAAATGCATATTTTCGAACACCATGAAATTATTTACAGTGACGTACATAAATAATAACATAAAGGAAATCATAAATAAATTTTAAAATTTTATTTGACAGGTTGGAGGGCATTCCTTACTTAAGTTAATATACAAATCATTTAAACATAATTCAGTATACCAACACATTTATTTTTTAAATAAATATTATATATTTAGAATTTGTTTATTTGCATACCTACGATAATTCCTCGTAAAATGTACCTAAAAATATTCATAAGTTTTGATTGACTATAATACTTTCAGCAGTGTTCTCATTGCCTGATTAAAAATTGAGATTACTTCAAATTATAGGTAAATTGAGAAAAATAATGAAATATTGTAAATTACTCAAAAATAAAGTTCCTATGACTCCGTTGCTCATATGTGGTCACTATCTATTTTTACTTACCTATGATATATAATATAAATAAATCATTGTGATCATGAAATGAAAACTGATAAACTGATATTGAGATTTTAATGAAAGTAGTTATAGAATATAAAAGTTCTAAAAAGTCATATGTGAACTAATGCCGCCATTTTAAAAGACATAACCACAAAGTCCACTTTCTTTAATATCCCATCTCACTAACCGTTCCTCAAATTTTGACTTTCTTTTTTGTCTTGTTGCGTTCTTCCTATGTGTCGCAAAAGGTATCTTCACTTCTTTAAAACGATATATTGATCTATAACGCTCCAACCTCTTAGTGGATAATTATTAACTTTTTTAAAATAAAAACAGATGTGTCTTAAACATTTGGATGGTTTCATTTGCTTCCTCTTCTATACGTTTGACTTAAATATTAACTGGAAATGTTTATTTATAACGGCGCAAATTGGCGGTATTGACGTCTTGTAAATATTGAAAGATTTGTGAAATAGATTAATTTAAATAAATGTGTCGAAGAATAATAATCTTCAAGAACGACTTGCATCTTTTGAGGCTCATTAGTGATTGAAAAATCGTTAGACCCATCAAGTTCAATTACAATAATATCTTCACCAAAATGCTTTCAATTGTAAATAATCCAGACCATATTACCGACTACTTGTAATGATGTTTCCTGGATTATCACAACTAAGATTTCAATGATTTCATCAAACTAGTTTTATTTCCTTACCTTATCATTATGAAACAAAGAGGGTGATGAAGGTGCTAGTTCGTAATAAAAGTAAATTAATATTAAAAAAACATTTTTAAAAACAAGCTTTTATTTAAATGCCCTAAAAACAAGAAAATAAACTTTAAATTAAATCAAACCCATCAATTTATTACATTATACAATTTATATGATATAAAAGCTTGTCGCAAGAGTTTAATATTGTATTCTTGTTTATTTACACAGGCAAATCTCGCGACAAGCTTTTATATCATATAAATTGTATAATGTAATAAATTGATGGGTTTGATTTAAATTAAAGTTTATTTTCTTCTTTTTAGAGCATTTAAATAAAAGCTTGTTTTTAAAAATGTTTTTTTATTATTAATTTATTTTTTATTTTTTATTTTTTTCGTATTCTTCTCAGCAAATCCTTTCATTTGATACCCATATTATTATGGTAGATAAGAAAATTTGGTCCGCCATCTTGGGGCGTCCGCCATATTGAATTTAGTGTGATGTCATTTTATTTTTCGTTTTCTTCTCAGCAAACCCTTTTAATTGATACACATATTATGGGGGTGCATAAAAAATAGCTAGTCCGCCATCTTGCGGCGTCCGCCATATTGGATTTAGAATGACGTCACTTAGCTAAACATGCATTGTCATCCAAACTAAACGTGTATGCAAAATTTCAGCTCAATCGGTTGGGGATAACTATTTTAAAATTCAGTTGCAAGATTTGACCTAAACAAACAACCTTACATACATACATACATACATACAAACATTGCAAGTTAAATAAAAGCTTGTAAAAAATAGATTTTGACATCCTGATCATTATGCTATGAAAAATATACTCGAAAATCTGGCTGTAAGTTGAGAAAAGTACCGTTTATCGACAAAATCGATCATTTTAAGAAATTTATATCTTGGCTAATATCTAATATCGGCGAAAAAAAAAAGAGTTCTTCATTTTTCCTTTTTCTTGCCACCGTCCGGATCCGGATCCTCTAGATCCAAAGGGCTGTGTCGCGTTTCTAAAAAGCGCATGTCGGAAAAATTGCCGAAATCTGACAAAATCGCCCCTTTAAAAAATCATAACTTTCTTAGGAAGCAAAATCGAGAAAAACGATTCCGCTCTAGGATTTTCTAGAACTCAACTAGTTTATAGAAAGAAATACCCCGCCGGTCCATCTTGCAGGAGGCGCAAGTTATTAAGCTCAGCCCGGATACGTGTTTGGAGAAATTTGAAAAATCGAAAAAATTAACACGAAAACTTCAAATGCTACATCCAAACGAAAGAGGGTAGAGGTAGAGGGTCCAACTTGGAACTACATCGTGATTTGCACTGTTCCGCTGCGATTTTCGAGGCAACAGGAGGGAACCAAAAAGTGGAATTTTGAAGTTAACCAAGGAACGAAAATTGGGTTAAAATTTGGAAATTTCCTGAAGCGGCCATTGTTTTCGTATCGCTTTCTAATCCCCCGAATTTTATACACCCCCCGACTCGGGTGTACTGAAACGTTAATAACTTTTTTTAATACTGGACGGATCGCTACCAAATATAACCTAAAAGATTTTCCCGAGACGAAAGCGCCCGTCAAATACGGAGCGGCGCGCTCGAACCCGCCCAGGAAAAGCCTTTGAGGCGGCAAAGTACTCGAAAAACTTGTACAAAATTAGAACGAGTTTGCCTGACAGTATAGGGTATCCCGAGCGTGACGTCACGAGATGCGCACCGTTTCACCATTATACTCACACCACGATTTGACTGACCTCTTTGACCATGTGGCACATACACAGGCCAGTCCAGTTTTTATAAAGGCAAGCCATATAAGATGGTATTTAAATCTTTGTTATCTCTGCCGATTCGTGATTCTTGCAGTTCAATTTTTTGATCAGATTAACAAGATTGAACACTGCATATGCCATCATCAAAATCCACTTAGAAAACTGCAAGTTATTCATCGCTCATAGGATACAAATAAGATATAAAAGCAATAATTAAAAACAACTGATCAACACTGATCTTTTTTCTATAACCTTGCACTGTTTTATGAATTTCACTTTTTTCAAATATCGCTACTTAATTTAGAAGTCAACGATTTGTACGTAATTTTTCAATGTTCCAAGTGCTTAGAAGTTTTAATTTTAAAATATAAGATGAAAAATATCAGTGGTACTATATCCGTCCATCTTCGATTAAATTTGAGGACAAGAAAACATTCTTCCTAAATTGTATCCACAAAATTAACAAAAAGAAATTAAAAGTGTCTTAAACTTCCGGATATTTAAATTTCATTTTTATTAATATTCTTTACTAATTATTAGAATCTCCCAATTTTCATTATATAAAATATGACACTACTTTGTTTGTATGGCAACTTTTTACAAACTTTACAGTCTAAAATACTGAAGAGTATATTTAGTAAAATGCGCTGTACTAAAACAGGAATACAAATTTATGAAATATTCTCTCAATATAAATATGTAAACAGGCCAGAATGAGGTGTTAATGATGCCAAAGTTAACTGCCAAACAAAAATGTAAGGAAATTTTATGAAGTGTTTATTATTTACATTGATCTAAAATTCACCTCATTACGTTATGATTTTTTATTTTAGCTATTAAAAGATTACATTGCTATTAAAGAAAACATCTAATAAATATACAGTTTAAAATATATTTAACTTGTTATTCAAATGTTTGAGTGATTACAAAATAGTAAAGATTAAAATTAAAAGTTTATGAACAAATAAGGCAATTGTAATGGATAACATATTTTCTTTTCATTTTTTCAGCATAAAAAGACGTTAAAATTGTAATAAAAAATGTGTCGACTTTTTATTTTTAATAACAAAGTTATCGAGTTCCTTACCCAATCATGTCATGTATTCCCGCATGCCATAGCACCCTGGTAATATAACCGTGCCGTGTCTCTGTGATAATCATTAAGAGTCTTAAATACCCACTTAAATTGTAGTTTTCGAATATCTCGTTTAAAACTCAGCCAATTTGAATGCAATTTTTATCAGATTAATCTAAAATACATATGTATAAAATTTTGGAATGTTATTTTTTCTTGGAAAAAAATTTTTTTGGCTTGCATTTTATATTTTTTTCTGGTCAAATTTACGAACATTCCGACATTATTCATTGCTTCTAAGTTTAAAATTTTAAAGTGCATGTCTATGTCTTGAAAGTGCTGCCATCTCGCACGGATTTGCGTACACACATATTCACCTGTTGCAACCTGCAGTCGCGGTGGTTTCGGTTTGATTGCATCATGTCAAACTGACCTTGACCTGTGCGACGGGTGGGCCGAAAATTTTTTTTTTTTTAAATGTAATTCGCCTTAGTATGGAAAGTGTGCCTATTATTACTCTTAATGCGCAGAAAAAATTGCAGGTCGGTAACTTAAGATTTCACCGGGCCCCAGAGGCCCCAAAATACCCAATCTTTTTTTTTTAATTTTTTATATTATGCATATATTTTTTATATTAAATCCATCAGAAAATCTACAGATTTTAACAAGATACATTTTGAAAGTATATGCTCCAACTTGGTTCCAAGTTAAAACTAAGCCACTATTAATACACGGGGCAGTACATTTTTGGAAGGCCATAAAAGCTTCAAGAGAGTTTCCAGATGAAGTAAAACAAATAGTGGACAAAGTTTTTGAAAACAACGGGTATTTCGCACATCCCGAAAATATTCTGGTATCGATGTTAGTGGATTCACGTGAAATTATTAGAGAACTAGCTGTTCGGAGGATTCAGAATGCTAGGAAACGAGTAACAAATGGAATTCGAATTTTCAAAGTACCTAAGTAGTATAAATTTTGATGCAGATGATTATATAAATTTAAATTGGCAATTCTGTACCATAACAGAGCCATCCATGACAATGAAATATAGTGATAGTGATTTGCAAAATATAAAAAAGGAAAAAAATATACGGGAGTTTCTAAAGTTTCCCTGTCATACACAAGCTGTTGAACGGTGTGTAAAACTCGTTGCTGAGGCTTCACAAAGGGTTAAAAGGTTTATGGTGAAACATCAAGAGATGGGTATATAAGAGCCAAATAGAAGCTAGAGCAGACTTGCCAGTATTTGACAATAAGGGCCAATACTTTAAAAAACATAAAAGAAATTGTAACTGAAGGATATTATAATTTGGGCGGGCGGGCGTATGGAACTCTAGGTGCAGATATCTCCACGTGGTGAGTATTGAATACATTTGGTATTTCGTGTATTTTTTACCATACAAAAATATCAAATTTAACGAAAGACTGCACAACAAAATCAAAATATACCTAGTTCTTCATGCTTATAGACATTGCTGACTCATGGGGCCGGGCGAAATATTATCCAAATTGCTTAAGATTTTTAGGAGATATTACTAACACTATTAAAAATTGAAAAACTGCTAGGGTGATTTTTTTATTAAAAAAAAAATTCAGACTTTTGGGGACCTTGGGGCCCGATGAAAAACTAGAGTACGGACCTGATTTTTTTAACTTTAATTTGTATGCTAGGTACACAACTTTTCCAAACTAAGGCATCTTAATTATTACAAAAAAAAATGTTTTCTCGTCCATTTCGGCCCACCCTACGTGTGCGGGGTGTGGTAGAATCGAGACTTGCATCTGATAGACTCTTAAGTGACAATTCCACTATAACTTGCAGAGTACTAAAAACTACCACTTCCTTCTTAGACTTTTTTTAGGTTTGCAAGATTTATTTTAAATATTGTTTAAATGTTAATTGTAGCATTTCATAAGTACATTTTTTCCCTTCTCTTCTTTTTTGGGATTTATTAACACATTTCTTGAGATTCCTATCCAAAAAAGTTGATTTATCTAAGAGCGATAAATATTTTTGAAAAAAAAAATTTATAGCACATTTTTAGACTTTAGCGTTTAATTACTTACACTAAATGCTAAATTATTTATAGTTTTACGTCCACAGGTTTCCAAAGATTATCATGCAATAAGTATTTTAAAGATTTTATTGCATTGCTTTCCTCTTCTTTTTCGGTACAAAAGGCAGAAAAGCAAACAATTATATAGGTTGCACTTTTCTCCGTCATATTTCTAGTACACAACAATACAAACCGCTGACCTATTTAAGAAAAGAAATAAGGTCATTAATAAATAATTGTCAGCTATCGCAAATAAATTAGCAACTCACATGTTACATTCGGTCAATAACTTAAATTAAAACAGCGTTAATAATAAAACATGGAAGGTGTCGTGCACAGTAAAGTCGTGTCTTTACTATTAGTTTTATTCGAGTGGAAATAGTAATTTAATGTGACACCACTTACTGAAATGACACTATTACCAGTCACGCACAACTATTTTATGGAGATTGAAAAGCAACAAATATGGTGATTGACTTGTGCAATATGCTAAAATTATTATATTAAGTATACATACCTGTTGCTGGCATTAATATGAAATTATTATTATTAAACGGTTAGATAATTGACAAGGTATACTATAATAAGATACTCGCTTCTCAATTTCATTAATAAGGAATATGAAATTTAATATACTCATGCAAGTTTAATGTGAATTATATGTTTTTTTTTATATTAAACTTTAAAAAGAACCATGTCTACACCTGAATTACTGAAGAAGTGTTCCAGTTATGGTTTGTAGTATATGAGATGCAAAAAACTCTTCGTTTACTAACTACTAACACCATTGTTACATAACCTCTAATAGGAAATGAAAATCATAATTACTATTAGGAGAGCTCCCGACCAGGATTTTCGAACACATCGTGGCACGAGGATTCTATTTTTTTTTCAAGAGTTCATGTCAATATGAGAAAAAATCGATTGCTACTGACGTCTATCTCGTTGTTAAAGGCTTGAAAAAAATTATCGAAGATGTAAAAAAATGGGTCAAAATAGTAAATCGATGATCCGAGCTCGGCCGCGGATGGATATTTGAAATGAAATTTTCAGGTATCCGAGAGGAAGGCTCGCCTGAAAGTTCGGTCGAAAAAGGGTAAGGGCAAGGGCCCACGAAAATCGACCTTTTTGAAAAATTGATATCTCGGCTAATATCGGAGATGGACCTAAAAAAAGAGTTCTTCATTTTTCCTTCTTCTTGCCCCACCGTCCGGGTTCGCCTGTGGTGCGTTTCTAAACGGTACATGTTTGAAAAATCGCTAAAATCCGACAAAATCGCCTCTTTTAGAATATCCATAACTTTCTTAGGAGGCAAAATCGAGCAAAACGATTACGATTTTCTATATTATATCTAGTTTTCAAAAAAAAAATACGCCGACCATCTCGAAGGAGGCGCGAGTTATTAAGCTCGACCCGGATGCGTGTTTGGAAAAATTAAAAAAATTGCGAAAACACGAAATCTTTAAACGCTATTTAGAAACGAAAAATCGCCGCCACGCCACCGTTCTGGTAAGAAATTCAAGGTACAACTTATAACCACATCGTAAATCGCACGGTCTCGCTGCGATTTTTGAGGCAGTAGGAGCGAACGAAAAAGTGGAATTTTGACGTTTTGACGAAAATTTGGAAGTAAAGTAGTAGTAAAGAAGAAAAATTCACAAATTTCCGGTCATTGTTCTCGCATCTCTTTCTAATCTCACAAATTTTTCATAATCCTCCGACACGGGGGTATTGAAACGTTAATACCGTTCTTAATAATCGAAGGTTCGCTACAAAATATAGCATAAAAGATTTTTATTCACAATCATATATGTAATGCTTCAATTGCCAGCTTATAAAAGATTGGAAGGCAGGCATTTATTTGTTAACTCTTCTTTTCCAGCTAGCCAGCTAGCCGGTAAAGTAGCTTTACCGGCTAGTTAAACGTCACTTTGTGGCAGCAAATCTTCTAGTCGTCTTTTGTGCAGCAGCTCTTAAGTTTGGTGGAATACACTCTCTAAGTCACAAATGATAAGAATCAAACATTTTGTTGTAGAATTTTGATCGAATTTAACAGAAATTATTGATAATAAATACTTGTGGAAATAACCTAATTTATTTGACAGAAGAACTTTAATGCCCGTTACCTAGCAACGCTCAACTTTTATCACTGCAGCCTACTTACTTATTTTGCATAATTTCCTAATTCTCATTCACTATCTACTCAATTAAATTAAAAAAATTGTATGCTGAGATTATGTTATTATACAATGATTGTGAATAAAATAGTATACATACCTCGCTGATCGGCTTCATTACAGCCTCGCGTTTATATCTGACCTTGGCGCTACGCGCCTCTGTCAGATATCAACCCTCGCCTGTAATGAAGTACTTCCCAGCTCGGTATGTAATGTACTATTCCAACACGAAGATGTCTGTAAAATACGACACTCGCCCGGAAAGAAGCCTTTGAGGCGGCAAAGTACATAAATAAACTCACACGAAATTAGAGCGAGTGATCACCGTAATTGTTTTTTACCGACTGAAAACTTATTTTCACCCTTTCCTCAACATACTGGGGCTTTCCTTCACAAATAAAATTAGTTTCTTTTGACTCGAACTAAACATTTTTCAAGATTCGTGATAACTCGAAATTTTGCTTGAGGGCTCTCCTACTAATAGTGGCCTTGTTTATTAACGAATTGTAATTTTATACCGACATAGAATAAACACAAATAATCATCACAGACTTCTTCCTTTTGCCAAATACATATAAAAGTAATATCAGAGATTCTGAAGGTAATACCAAACCAAAGTGGAAGCGGAAAATTTTATATTAGCTTACAATAATTGTTCACTCAACATTGATGTTTTTTCATCATTATCCTTATTAGATTATATGTATATGTGTTGAATGTCTAACAATGTAGATTGCTCCTCTAGAAAAGGAAAACTAACTTACTGGAAAGCTGCCAAGACACCAGAAAAAAAAATCTTGATTTGGTAACATGCTGGTTTGCGTGGAACCGCTTATTAGCAGCATTCTCAATTTGTCATAAGGTAATCCGCCGAAAGTGATTCGAACATTATTTTGTCTGTCAAGTATACTGCCCGCCTGGTCAAATATAAATTAAAGTCCGAGCTTTACTGGTAACCGTTTGGAGATAGAGCCTTTTGCCTGCTGCACGCTTTTCGTCTAACCTATTTTACCGCTATTATATTGTTGCTTACTGATTTCCCCCATATTATTTGCTTGACGTATTTCCGCCTAATTTATAACCCTAGTTTATCGCTTTTGACCGTAGTTGCCTTGCTGCTTTTATATTTCTAGCCTGCCTGCTTTAAACTTTATTGTATATCTGTGCTTTATTTAACTGTACTATAATCTGTCTGACCAACAGATATAAATAGACTCCGCCCCAAAAAATGTCCGCTAAATTTGAATATAATTTCTCAGTTGGTCGTATTTACAGAACCTGAATTAAAAGCAATCGCTAGATTTGACTGGCAAAGGCCGACTCGGTTTTACACATTTTGCAACAGACCAGTCAAAACGCATAAACGCTAAACATCCGAAAAACACGAATAAATGGGGAGCCGGCTTGACTGTCAACTGTCTTATTCGTTTTTGTGACGTTTCTTAATAATATATGTCATCTGTGCCGTGTGTTAGGTAAGGTACAGGGTTAGTTTTGTTAATGTAAACCCTCCATTTTTATTTTTATCTTTGGCCAATTAAAAAATAATAAAACTGGGCTTACACGGTTTTTTATGCAGATATCACTCCTGCTAACGGATTGGCAATAGCGTTTTAAATATACAGGGTACGCAAAAAAGTTCGGTTTTTTTTAATGGAACACCCTGTATGTTTTGACAAATTTCAATTCCTCCAATCATTCTAATTACAAATATATGTAAAATATATATATTGTAAAATCGGTTTACTGGTTTTTGAGTTTTTAAGTTATTACAAGCTTTTTTTACTATATTATGGATACGTCGAAAAAAGAGTTATTTTATAAACTCATGTAATGAATCAATAAATGAAGTAAATCAATAAACAAAACAAAATATATGAATAAATTATTGAAACAAATTATATAATATTTTCAACATCACCATTAACGTCGATACATTTCAAACAACGTTTAATAAAATTCGAGCGAAAAACTCAAAAACCAGTAAGCCGATTTTACAATATGTGTATATATTTGTAATCAGAATGATTGGAGGAATTAAAATTTATCAAAATATACAGGGTGTTCCATTTAAAAAACCTAACTTTCTTGCGTACCCTGTATATTTAAAGCGCTACTGCCAATCAGTTAACAGGAGTGGAATCTACATAAAAAACCGTGTAAAGCCAGTTTTTAAATTTTTTGCATTAGTCAAAGCTAAAAATAAAAATGGGGGGTTTACATTAATAAAGCTAACCCTGTATATACCACGTAATGCAAACGATTAATATTGAATCTTTTTTTGAAAGAAATGAACCATCAACTACAAACAAAATTTTAGCACTAGTGCATGAAGATGATTATTTACCTAATCTTAAACGGAGTAGTTCGGTGAGTAAGTGGACTTTTTATTTCTTCGTGTTGTAATGTAATTGTGTTTGGCATGATGGGTTCTCAAAAAGGTTTTTTTCAGTGTAGATAATAAAAGTGATACCATACATTTTTTTCCAATTATATTTTATACGTTTATCTTATTACTTATCGTTGTTTTAAATATTATTTATAAATTTATGTTATATATGCAACACCTAGGGCTTTTGAAGTCTATTTTTTTCTACCAAATGTATTGAAATGTTGAATAAAGCATTCTATTATTATATTACGAGTATATTGATCTGTCATAGCTTTCTTACACGAGTTATTGTAATAGAACCTTGTGAAAATAAAGAAAAAATAAGTAGGTATGTGTTGTTTTAGTTATTTGGATATGTTAAAACTTATAGTTAAGTTCTCGCCTTCTAGCAAATGATAGGGTTTTTAAATATTTTTATCAATAAAAATAAAACAAGATGTAGGTATAATAGTTTGAACATTCCACGACTATTCGTAAAAAGAACCGAAAGTAATCTTACAATAAATATTAACAAATAAACATGTACATTTCATCGTGTAAAACTGACTATTGCGTACGCCGTTCTGCGCTACTATAAAATTAATGGGGCGTAGTCTGTTTATATCTGATGGTCAGACAGAGCATAGTAAGGAATTTATTGTGTTAATTATTTATCCTGAATAAATCCTGTTTATATTTTAACACGAACTTTCTGAGTTTTCTATAGGTTAATATAGACCCCTGCCTTAATTGTGTCTTCACTGCAGCTAGCTAAGCCTGTTAATAGAGAAAAGTAGTGATTCTACACTTTAAAACAGAAACTGATGCCTGAGATACACCGTAAAGCACCGCCGCCCCTCAAGCATCAAGGTAACCTCCTCCAAACCTCCGCTTAACGAAGGAAGGTTGAATAGACTATCTATTATTGTGTAATAAATTAGTTGGAGATAGAGGTGAAAAAATTCTAAATCAAGTGCATAACCTTTCATACCCCTTTTCTTGTGTGATTTTTAAAATGTGTTTTATGGGGTCACTCTGAAATTATAGGTTAAAACTGAGTCATTTATCTTGCATTTATAGCGTTACACAAGTAAATCGTCACGATTTTAAGCAAATCACTTAATAATCTAAAATAATGTACTAATCTCCAGTAATTATTCCTCCCCTTTAAATGAAACTTCCTAACTTGGTTATTGTGTAACAGATGCCTCTCTACATTATTTATCAATATTATTTTCAGGGTGTACAAATAATGTATATAGGTAATGCGATTTTGTTAATCCTAACGAGATCCAAATATATATGCTCGAAATTATTTAACAATATAGCATGATTTTTACATCAAATTCACAAAAAGAAAGAATATTTGAAACTGCAACATACTTGATGATAGTATAGAAGATATTCTATTTTCAATTCATATCTTAGCTGAAGCAGATAATATTAATAACGTCACAGGAATTGGTCAATGATCATGCTGTGTGCGTGTCCTAGTTTAGTGGTTGAATAGATATTCTAAACTTCACTAGAAAGTTACAATAACCAATAACTTTTTAGTTCTTTAATTTCTTCTAAAAGAGGCACTTTTGTCGATAAGCTATTTTATTAAAATAATTAATTAAGTTAATGATTTCGGAAATCTGCAAGTGTGATTTGATTTGATATTTTAGAGGCTATATCATGACTATTAAAATCTTTAATTATAACTAATAGGGTCAACCACAATATTTAAATTTCGTTCACCAAAACTCAAGTTGAAAAAAAATATTTATATCTTGAACTGTATCCATTTAAATATCAGTCGGTTTACATATTGAATATGATGGAAATTATTTTATAAATATTGAGAAAAAATATGTGTACTTAATATTTTTCTACAGGTGAACCTAATCAATATCATAGAAAATGGATCACGAAACATTTTTACAGCTTTCAGCCAAACAATATTTTAACGCACAATTTATAATTTCGGTGGAATGTAAATAAAATTTTTGGATAACCCCGCTGACAGCTTTCATCATAAAATTGATGCGATAAGTAGGTATATAGACATTTTCTTTACTTTATGTACTATGATGAATGAATCATTTATAACGCCACTGACAACGTGGCAGTAAACGAGAAGCGAACGTGAAAATATTTAAATCATGAGCGATTTTATTAATTGAGAAATCTGAAAAAAATATATGCAATCTTGGATTTTTGTCTATGCAAAGTAGGATCACTGGTTGCAATAAGCTAGCAACGACAGTTTTATTTTCAACCTGCTCGACATGGATTTATTTATAACTAAGTAACTAAGTAACGATAATCTAGATTGACTAGCATTAGTAATTGTAAATCGTTTGCTCTAATTAAAACTAAATCTTTCATTACTAGCTTAACAATTATTTTAGTTTACATGCTACGTTTGTAATACTAATTAATAATAATACTTTCGAATGCAAGACCTTTATACTCTTTAGAGTAGTAGATGATAGGATTCGTATTTGTTACTAAATATTTCAAATATTTTCTTGTTGACTGACTATAACCTATTTGATGTATATAATATATTAATCGTATCCATTCTTTTAATAGGATATTTTGTAAGTTCTTTTAGAAATTCCAAAAATTCACAAAAATACATAATATACAGATCTATCTATTTTATAAAGATTAACAAAGAGGCGAAACCGAGCTGGTTACGCGATTTTAGTATTGTAGTTGCTAATAGCTTCAGAATTTTTAGTTATACAGTGTGCAGCCAAATTACGAATACCTTCCTATAGCACTAAAAATTGATGACAATTCTGAAGTTATTGATAAAAAAATACAATTCTAAAATCTCGAAACTTGCCTAGTTGCGTCCTCTTTATATGATTCCTTCACTCAATGGTCTATTTCTTTCATTTTACTTATTATGTACACTAGGCGATCATAACTATAGTTGATGTTTCTTACGAGGTTTCTTAAAACCTATTAGAGATATGGTTTTTCTCCAGTTGTCGCAATAAACAAAATTTGTCATAGATCATCCTGAATTAATGAGCTTAAGAAAGCTTTAACAACTGCGGCATCATAATAAACAATTAACAAATAACACGTTAAACTGTATTTTGAAAGTGCACAGTGCATGAAAACAATACACAACAATGGATGTGGGGATAAATAAAGTGCGCTGTCAATTATTTTACAATATAATCAGCACTAAAGTACGGAGCACAATCGCTAAGAATTATAATTGTATACAGGCGTATCTTCGCCTACCGTAATTTCTGATAAGGCAACATTTTTAAAATAACCGAAACGGGTTCTTGAACAGATCCTCGGCCGACTGAGATATTTATGATTACATTTGTAGCCGTTCACTTGTTTCACGATGTGAGGAGAATCGAGAATGTGGTATTGTCAGTCAGATTCGCTAAAAGCCGAGCTTATGCCTAGACTGGACCGAACTTTAACATGCATAAGTTACAAAACAGTTCATTACTCACCAGCTACTAAACATCAAAAATTACGTCGGGCAGCCCTTACAGAAACTCTGTGGCTATTTTCAAAAAATATAATTTGAAATTATGATCAAATACGGCTTTCTATACGTGAATATTTACTATGCCGACTACTAACTATGTATGAAAGGTAGGTATAATGTTTCTTAACATTTCATTAAACAAATCGACAAATTTTTTGCACTCCAAATTTATCTCCTTAGGTAAAATATATGTTACTGCTACTTTTGAAAAACTTAAAAGTAACTTACTAATTATTGCTGAAACAGTTTTCTATAAACGTTAATTGGGGTGGATAATGTATCTCGATATTTTCTTTATAAAAAAAGAAATAACTAATGCTCTATTCACATTGAAGTTATTTAACATTAAGAGAGGGCAAATTAATGCCTTATTGACTACTTAAACAAAAAAGCTTTTATGCTCCATTAATAATAACTTAAATTTTTTTTTGGTCATACTATAGGATATAAGATGAGACAAATGTTCGTATTTAAAAATACTTCTTTAAACTATCGTTAAGAAATATTAACTTTTAGATGCACCAGTTACTGTGATTTTAAATTGTGGAGAAATTACCTTCTCAGATTGCAGCAAAAACTTCTGTCCCATTTCTCTAGTTTTAGAGTGAATTAAATGTAGCCAACACCCAAAAAAAATCTTTGCGGACAATAAAATTTGGTCCTCCCTCGACCATTTTACCCTGATGATGTGACTACCAAAAGTGTGCTAACAACTAATTTTAATTTGACAATTGTCCAAAATTAAAGCAATGAAAGTCGAATTAAAAAAAAGATTTTTACATTTTGAGAAGCAGGTCGGAATCAAATGAGCTCGTTTCCACTAATTTCTGCAAAGTCCCACTGGTAATCAATGTTGTATCATGTGAGTAAGTGAACTGGTGGTAGTTGGTCAATGAAGTATTCAAACTGAGGAAAAAATTATTGGGAAGGTGAGAAATGTGTAAATTAGTAACAATACAAGGCAGTCACTAAGTGATCATACTAATGAAGCTAAATAACCCATTTGTAATGTAATTAATCGAAAATATTTTTAGTTAAGAAGAAAGAAAAGTTCTAGAAATTCAGTGAATTAATTTTCATCAACAAAAAGACTTATTTATTTTTAAATTATATAATAAGTAGAACACTGCCACTACGAGTAAAAGCGAAAGCGAATAACACCACTTCGTATTTTTGGATGATTATTAAAGATTTAAGACAACAAAAATAAACGGAATCCAAGAAATATACATTTACCAATTTCCACCTAATACGCTTTAACACCTCCTCCTCTGCATATCTTTGTTTTGAAAGTTTAATTAAGGTGAAGCTTACCATTTATTACTTTATTTTATAAATATCTCTTATATTGAACTGACTCGCAAAATATGAAATTAACCCACCAAATATATTTCCAGATAAATAATAACATGGCCTGTAATATACAGACCTTCACATACGTTTAATAAACTGTTGACAGTAACATAAGGCACCTTCATAAATAGTATTTTCCCCTGTGTTTTATAACAAGATTCATTTATGTGGGAATGTTGTTTAATATTCATGAAAAATTCTCATTCAGTCGAATAGAATGTGGTCAATTAGATATGTCTTTTATTTAAATAGTCTTGGGATTATATTGGTTAGGGAAATTTTAAACCATTTGAATCACTGGTAACCAATTACCTATTGAAGACAAACTTATGTGACAGTATATATGAATTGTATAATTATGCATTCGAGGAACGGATTTCAACGCTATAGTTTTAAGTGGAGACAAGCCTGCGGACATAAATATGCGACTGTGATTTAGAGCTGCATAATAGTGCGTACGTGCCTATGCGTATTAGATAGTCTGCAGTCAGATAAATGCAACACTCGTCTATAACTCACACAGTGGCGCTTTGCAGGGATTGAGTTAGAACAAATTTATTAGGTTATCGAATATAGAGTAACAAAATTCCATGTCATTAAATAAATATAGGTAACTTTTAATAAAAATATAAAAATAAAAGAGGAATAGTCATCAAATGCATATAACATAAACAAAAATATGCACATCACATACTTTATGGCATGATTTTATGGTTACGAACCGCCACTGCTTAAGAGGTTGAATATTTAATATTATTGGTGTCGTTAACATTAACAACGGCTATTTATTTCTACAACTATGTGCCCACCTATCTTATTGTATATCCATGGGAAGGTAATATTTAACTTAATTTTAGTAGTTTAAAATTTTTCGCAATCGTAATTATGCTCCTTGTAAGTAATTACCAGCTGTGTACAATAATCTTGTTACCATTGAAAGTAGGTGCTTAATATTTAGTGCGTATTTATAATTGGGCATGTAGATTTGTTGATTGTTATTTGTTTGGTGATTCTATGTAATATGTAATTGAAGTATTTGGAGTGAACATATTCTCAAATATAAATCAAGATCACTAATATTTTTCCTTGCTAAATTATTCCAGGGGTCACTGGGGTTGTTCTTGGAAATTAATAGATGAAAATTTTGCTTCTTTAATTATACACTGACATGACACTCACTGTATAATAAACATTATTTTTGTTTTTATTCCGGAATTAATAAATAAGTTAACAGGAGAGATTGTCAGGTGTTAGTTACTGTACAGAAGTGAAAATAATGAGATGAATGCAATATAATATGGCAAATAAACAAATATAGAAACAAACACAAATGTTGTTAAAACACTTAAAATTACCTACTTAAAAATAGAACTGTGTCAAAAAATAAAACGTCTCATATTATGAGCAAATATTTTCTATTCTATTCTATTTTCTACGTTGAACTTATTAAAATTTAAGGAGAAACTATTCAAAGTATAGAAGCATTGGTTATTAAAAACGGTCAATTAATTATAAATAATTGTAGGACATTTCTAGCTGAGCTATATGGATCTTGTTACCATAACAAAAGATAAAATAAAGTTTAATACTTTTTATTATGCTAGCGGTTGTTCTTCTACTTACTGATGCTCTGCTTGTGGAACGACGTATTTTGTGTTTTTCGTTTATTAAGTTCTTCCTCTTAATTTAATATGGCATTGAGAAATTGAACCGAAAAAAAGTTAAACCACTGATTAATGATGGTTAAAAATAATAGAAATATATTTCTATTGAAACAAAAATACTGTGGAAATTTATGAAGATAATTTTTGGTCTCTTGTGGCAATTTATTAAACTGTCAACGAAAAAAGAAATAGTAGGTACTTATGGGGTAGATCATAAAAAGCAAAACAACATTGTATTGCAATATGCAGTAAGAGGATGCTACGGCATGTACAAGACAAATTTCAGGCGAGGTAGCTATTTCCAAACTGTGCACTAAAAAGAAGAGAAAAAATTATCTTCCATATAAATCAATTATTTTCTTTCTTTTCTTATTGAGGATTTACTACCACAAGTCTGAACACAGGCGTAAAAGTTATTTTTTTTTTAAATCCAAATATTTTTTAGATTGTCTGGGAAATTTTCAGAAGTGTGGAATAAGTAAATCCCAAATAAGGAAAGAAAGAAAATTGAACGATGCCATAAATGACTTTTAGACAATGTTTAAATCAACTATTCTTCAATGTTTATGAGAAAATAACTATAGAAGAAGAGATTTTCTTTCAATACGAGTATTATGGACATACAAAACTAGATCTATTAATTGGAATTTTCAAAAGGCATTATATTGTATATACACTACTAGCGCAACCGAAATTCTTATCTAATTGGCCAAATCCTCGTGTAATCAGCCAAAGGAGTCAAGAAAAATTTGGATTCAGTTAGAAAGATTCGGAACATTTTTTAAAATGCTTCTTTCAGTTTGTTGGCATCATTTTGAAAACATAACTAATAAGTTTGAAAACGTAGAACCCCTCAAAACTTACCCTTCTTAATCGCTTATTTTCAATAATAATCCCAATTTTAAAATACAATGTGCTATCTGATCGGTAAAACAAAGCTGGGTGGTTTGGAAGAATATACTAGAATCAGAGCAAACGGCTGTTTACTCGCGTCCTTTCTTCTAACTTTTATTAATTAGGTGCAGATGCAATTAAAGGTTTACAAAAATGTACCATATTTACATTTAGTTTATTTACACTTTATTTGAATATGGAATGCAGGATACAGGAAAGCACATTCTTTCCACGGGCCTTCTTTCGCCAGTCAGACTGCATATATGCTATTCACATTTTATTTACATGAGGGGAGGCTATGATATGTTTTTCTTAGGTTGTCTCAGGGTTGTCTACTATTGACAAAATATTGAAGTGTCAGATTTAATTGATCGTCACTGTCACTTATTTTTGGCTGAATTGCCAAATTTTTTATTGATAACATTGCTGTGCTTTCTTTAGGGTCTCACTCTGGCAACTATGTAGAACCAATTTGAATTTGTGGTTATGTTTTTGACTTTTCAACATAACCTCAGTAATTAAAACAGTCATTCATACCAACAGAATTCAGATTTTCCAAAGCCTCCCCTCATGTAAATAAAATGTGAATAGCATATATGTGTCTGGTAAAATTATTGTATAAGAATTGTGTTTAAACTTTTCTCTATGTTTAAGCATTGAGCAAATAATAATGAAGAGGCGCAACTGTCAAGGTTTCGAGATTTTAGTGTTATATTTTTTTGCCAATAACTACAGAATTATCTTTAATATTTAGGCTTATGCAGCCGAATTACAAAAACCTTCCCGTAGCACTAGAAATTGATGACAACCCTGAAGCTGTTGGCAAAAAATACGATATACAATCTCGAAACCTTGACAGTTGCGCCTCTTTATATTATTTCTTTACTCAATGGTTTTAGGCTATATACAAATATTACAACGTTTTTTTAAGGGGCAAAGACATTGGAATTGTGAATAGGGAGCGTCTTAAATCAAAATAACATGGAAAGGAGAAGTATTGTGTATGCTGTAATAAGTGTTTTCTGAAAAAGAACTTTCCGTTCCCTGAATACCCTTTCAATGTTTTTCTAAATATTTCGCGCTGGCAGTGTTCTTATATTTGCCGATATTCTGCTCTTGCTGCGGATGCATTATTATTTTTTTTATACAATAAACGAAGAATATCACTTTTCATCATCCATGTAGGGAATTTTTTTGACTTTGACAAAAATATTCGTAAACAATGAATTCATTTGTTTTTAAAATACAGACGACGCGGCCATATTGATTCATGGCCACTTTGCTTTATTTATTTAATAATGTTTTTAAAACTTTAGGACCCAATATTTCAAAAACGGCAAACTATATATTTTTGGAATCGGAGAAATGTGCTCTTTAAACACGTTGATCCATATGCTAGATGTTTCATTTAAAAAAATTAAGGTTATGCAGAAATATTACATTTCCGATGTTCATGTTTTATTTACGAAGTTTTCTTGCAGAGAAGTATTTTTCTCCACGTTAGCGAAGAAATTTATTTATTATTTTTAGTTATTTTTTAGACAGAAAGACCATTAATTATCTTAATTTTCGAAATATGTAAACCAATCTGACTTTATGAATATATTATTTTTCGTATAAGCGTAGAAGATACCGGAAACTTCGTGTAAATGGATGATAGTGGTACCATTTATAAATAACAAAAATTTGGAAAAAAGGCCGTACAATCTATGTGAGGAATAAAATTCGTCTCAGTACTCGGGCTTGTGGTGCTTCGTATTCCATATTTATTATTATTATTATATTAGTTATATACAGGGTGAATTTTTAAGTGGGGATCATATTTATAGGGGTGACCTTTCAACTATAGGAACATGAAAGTAAAACGTGCTACGAAAAATAAAAATTGTTTAAACTCTATTTATTTTAATTTGGGTACCCTGCCAGTGGAATGTGCTAATGAGAGTAATGGCTAATAACTGAGGCGACCGCGCGTATCTTGTACGAGTCCTGAAATGTGTGTTATTGCCAAACTTACGGTTCCAATAAAATACGGGGAATTAAATAGCCAATAGTGTACGGCAATGTCCGGCTTCCGAATCACCATCATTTGTTTACGTTCTTTCGCAATATTTTTTGTTAACGCACACCTGCTGCATTTGAAAACTAAGTCAATAGTAAAGTAACAGTAAAGTTCAGTGACTCTAAAAAGCAAACAGCTGACGACAAGTGATTTAGGAAAAAGTCCTATAATCGAATTCTGTTTTTAAAATCTTTTTCATTTTGTGTTATAATAATTAATAACTAAAGACGGATTTATGCAGTTGACTTTTTCATTTTCTTTTGCATTCCAATTTTCATTATAATAAAAGTTAAAACTACGTGTTTCATTAAGCCTATTTATGTAATTAAATTAGTTTTCATTTTTAAAACCTTTATCGCCCTCTCTTGATTGGGTATCTCTAAAGTGAAGATGTAAATGTAAGTGAAAATAAAAAGTAGACTGCATAAATCCACTTTAAGTGAAGGTAAAAGGCCTTTTATTTGATTACATACATCGCATTGGTTTTATATCATCTAAGCTTTAATTAAGGCAGCACTGTCGACTGGTCAGACATACGTGCATCGAAAGCTTGTCCAGCGGTGCCGTAAATAAAAAAAAAACTCATAACTCGGCTATTTTACAACTTATAAAAAAAATCGGATTTATATTCCTGACGACTAGTACTATTTCCCATAAAAATATGACCCCCACTTAAAGATTCACCCTGTACCTATATGAGTCCTTATTACGGGCTTTGATATGGTTGATTCGTAAGGTATGACTGTATTAGTAAGTAACTGCTACTTATATCACATATTATAAAATATTAGTTTAGTAATTAATGTAATGTATCAAAATGTTTCTAAAGATCTAGTAGTTCAGGAAAAATAAATTTTGACCTCGAAGGAATTAAAACAAGCAAGAAATTTGATGGAAATGTAAGAAATGTTCCACTTGCCATCCTAATAAATACCTATACTAAAAGTATCCTAAAATTAAAGCTGTGCTACGCCCGCCATATTGAAAAATGAAGGTTAATTTTCAGATTTTTTTATTTAAATTCTTTACCGTTGCAGGTAGGAAAAAGTTTCAAATATTAAATATAGGCAATAACAAAACAATTATTATTTTTTCTTTAAATCGAACAGTTTTTGAATTTTGAACTGCAGAATGTTATTGAATTTTCAAAAATCCCAATTTTGTACAAAATACATTGTAAAATGTGTGTTAATAAGTTTTAAATAAAACAAAAATCGTTTTTTCGCATTTTGACCGATAATACTTATACTATTTTACTAAATTCAAAATCGTTTAATAAAGTGGCACTTTACCACATGAAAATGTCACTTTACTGTTATAGTAATGTCAGTGTTAATAAAAAACAGTTTGACAGAAAATATTTCATACACCTTCTCGTATTTTCCTTGGATTTTAAAGGAAGTACGCTCGAAGTTGCTTCTCGAGCGGCATTTAAAATGTCTTCAGAACAATTTTCTAAATTGTTTTCAGTAGCAAGATTCATTTTTATAATTAATGTATAACTTAAAATCAATTCGACTCACAAAAATTATACTTAACTGTCATGATACAATAAAAAGTATCATGCTTCATCAAGCCGTGTCAGTTACTATGGTTACGGAAACAAGTACCTACCTACTATGACTTTTTTTAAATTTCAAACTTTGTAATGCTTTTATATCTATTACTATTTGCTTATAATAAATTAACTTAATAATTAACTAACACAAAATGCGAAAAAATAGCACAAACAAATCTCGTAAGAAAAGCAGTTTTACTAAACTCATATAGTTTTTGAGTTACTCGCTCGCGTTCTAAACTTGTTGTTTAATGTACTATTTTTAGGTATACTCGTATTACCGATATAGAAAAGAAAAATTGTAATTATGAAGCCTATAACAAATTGAATAAAAATACGAAAATAGGTTATGACATTAGTTTGTCATTATCAATGTCGTCGTCAGGTAACATATCTTCTGAGTTGCTGCATGATAATCCCTGGCAATATTCACACAATAGCAAAACACTTTAACCCTGCTGATGAGTACTCACAAAATTTTGTGTATCCTGATTTGCAACCACAGGATATGAGCTTCGAAGTAAATTACTAGAGGCAGGATTTGAAAGTGTCAAAACTGGTTTCAAAGCCAACTCCAGACAGTCGACTCTAAATTTACCCATCACTGCTAGAGATGGAGGTATGTGCGATATAAGTGATTGGCACTGCACTTGTAGGAGCCAACAATGTCAAATTAAATGTGGAATGTAATTGCTGTTTCCTGATCAAACGATTGTAGGAACAATATCTGTACGCATCGAGCGTCTGGGACTTTGTTGCCCCATAAAAGGCAAGTAGAATGTTTTCCCCTGCAGCTGCAATCTCATCTTGGGATACAGCCCCTAGCAATTTACTGAAACTCATATACTGTAGTTGCAAGTCGAAATGCACAAAACGTTGTGAGTGTTCATCAGCAAGGCTAAAGTATTATGGCAATAGGTATACCTAAAAAAATTATTTGTTTTATTCAGACCCTATCAACACTTTAGAGTGAATTTTGTATTTTGTACAAAATTGTGATTTTTTAAAATCAATAACATTCTACAGCTCATAATTCAAAAACCGTTCGATTTAGAGAAAAAGCGCTACCTTTTTTTTGAAACGTTTTTCCTATCTGTATCTAAAGGAATTATATACAAAAATATGAAAATTAACCGCCATTTTCCAATATGACTGGCATAGCACAGCTTCGAATTTAGGGGACTTTTAGTATATTCAATTGCAAGTGGAACATCTCTTGCAAGTAGGCCTATTACACACACTTCAAAATCTATGACAATTACGGTCTAAACCAAACTGAATTAAATTAAAACGGTAATCTTAAAATTCTCACAATCATTCTTAAACCACTCTTACATATTATACTACTTATTACAATTATTACATTACTGAATTTGTTCTTATTCCTAAGACTACTATTCATAATATATTATTATAAAATCATTACTATTTATATATCCTTTAAAAAATGTCGACGAAATACAAAAATGTCGAAAAAATAATAGATAGAAATAATAAAACCTACTTATACAATAACAAAAACAAAGAAATTAAAACAAAAAATATATTTCAGAAGTAAAACTAATACATACTCAGTACCATCATTATAAAGAAGTTGCAATTCTCTATACGAAAAGTAAATGGGAATCTTAACCAAACCCAGAAATATTTGGCAAGAAAATATAAAATGAACTACGCAAACGAGAAATTAACTATCAAACTAAAATCAATGTAGGTAGGTATGTAGTGTAGTTGGGTGGTTGAAGAAATTATATTTTTTAACAAAATTAACTGAGCATAGTAGTGTCCATTAACTGGTATACGAACATTTTTTACGAGAATCACAAAATATATATAATATTAATAGTAATACAGGGTGTTAAGAAAAAGTAGGTCATGCCTTTAACCACAGATTCTTTGGGCGAAAATAATGTGACTTTTATAATGTAATTTTTTATTTTGGAGAGTAGTTTTTTTTATACAGGGTGTTAAAGTTTACATTTTGAAAATTATTTTTATTAATAATTCTGTTACTGTTTAAGATTTTTACCCGAATTTTTGCACAGGCTTTCATCTTATACAGATACACTTTTTGTGTAATTTTGGTCAAAGAAGTCAAAATGCAAAGGGGAAAGGGGGGGGGGTTGTGTTACCCATTAACCCCCCCCCAACTTTTTCATGCGTACGCCTATGGTCTCTAGATATTTATTTTTAGATTAAACACTTATTTCCCCAATTTTTTTTACTCCTACAAAATTTTGATTTAGGACTTGATTAGCGAGATATTTTAATAACTTCAGGTGTGTGATATTAATACGAGGGGTATTTTACTACGGGTAATCCACTTACAAGTTTTGTTTTTTTTAAGATTTTTATTTTATTGAACTTTTCTGACTATGCACAACAAAAAAAGTCTCTAGCATTTTTTGTCTAAAAGTAGTCGATTTAAAGAAAACCCAGGATTACTACGAACAACAATAGTAAAAACAATAAATTCCGAAACTGAAATATTGAAAATGATTCTGAATTTACTGGAATATCTCGTTAATCAAGTCCTAAATCAAAATTTTGTAGGAGTAAAAAAAATTGGGGAAATAAGTATTTAATCTAAAAATAAATATCTAGAGACCATAGGCGTACGCATGAAAAAGTTAGGGGGGTTAATGGGTAACACAACCCCCCTTTTTCCCGTTTGCGCTTTGACTTTTTTGACCAAAATTACACAAAAAGTGTATCTGTATAAGATGAAAGTCTGTGCAAAAATTCGGGTAAAAATCTTAAACAGTAACAGAATTATTAATAAAAATAATTTTCAAAATGTAAACTTTAACACCCTGTATAAAAAAAACTACGCTCCAAAATAAAAAATTACATTATAAAAGTCACATTATTTTCGCCCAAAAAATCTGTGGTTAAAGGCATGACCTACTTTTTCTTAACACCCTGTATAAATATGTATATTGAACTTTCGATTATATAAAATATTTATTTTAAAAACAATAAAATTATCTCTTGTGATTAGGTTCATTTTTAAATTTCTTAACTAATTACGTTGGTAATTTTTCAATTCCATATTGAACAAATATGGAATATTTATATGCGTAGAGAGACAATATTTTTTCAATTAAAAGTTTAACTTCGCGAATCTGCTATCCTCAATGTAACGACATGTACACATATAATTATCCTGTTGGGAAATTAAAATATTTAATTAAGTGTAAAGCAAAACAAATTGCCTGTAATTGCCGTTTAAAATATTTTTGTGGGTTTGTTGAGCGATTCCGGGTTTTTGTTGGTAGTGCCTAACTGAAAACGAGCTATATGTGGTTTCTTTCCCAAGCTCTACCGAAAAGAAACGCCTGAGAACAAGTCAAGTATTCAGTGATTGTGAATTCCTTTGGTAGCGAGTCCTGATGGTTCAGACAGTCGCATTTTGCTGTCAGTCGGACAAAAAAACAACGATGGTATTTTATTTTCCTGCCAAGGTTAATTCAGAGCAAGAGCATCTCCAAAGTAAAAAATAATAGTGTATCTTACGTACTATCTGAGACCGAGGGATTTAATGGTGGCACACAATTGACATTAAGAATGTACAGTTCGTTGAATTCCAGGATGCAAACCGATTCGTACTTTAAAGAAGATATACCTGGCCAGGCTTATAAATATATTATTATTCTTTATGTTGATGACAGGACGACGAAAACTACATTCTACATTAGCATAGATGTACCCCCGCATAATTGCATCTGTTGCATACAGGGTGGGACAAATATATTTGGGTAATATACTTTCATATAATCATTGATAGTATTTCTCATTATATTATGGGATTGTTTTATAAAGCCTAAATAACACATTTTGTGGGCAGTTATAAATGTGACGGGTCTGATAAAACAATGTTAAAAAGTCTCCATGCAAATGACAACGTTAGATGTGTTATTTAAAACCTTCCCTGTTATTGTGTGGCATTATAATATAAATCGATTTAAATCTAAGCTGTACGTTCTGATCTGCATGAGTAGCCAAACACCACTATTTAAGATTTATTTATATGCAGATAATTGCAAACGTTTAATGAATCAAAATATATCGCAATATCGCTGTGTGTGCCATTATTGTTTCAAGAAATATTGTTACAAATGGACGGAATCAACTTAATAGCGAAAATTGGTGTTCACTGCATTTTTTATGAAATATCCTCGATTGTAAGGCATACTATTTTGAAAACCATTTGAGACAAATTTTTAAATAATGAATTAGGAAATATTGCCGATAAGTCCATCGATATAGATAATATGTGTTTTACTATCATTAGTCGTTGTATAAAGAAATAATGAGAATTATTTTGTCGAAAATTTCATGACAAACACGACCAACATCACGAGAATTGTTTCAGATGATAACCTAGAACCCGAAAACCACATTTTAAATGACCGATTAAAATCATAAGAGTACTATGGTGATTATTGCAAATAATATTTGAAGTGTCACGAAAAAATTTGTACTGTATTTTGAATTATAAATCTTTATGATTCCCCAATGTTCCAGAATGGTTCGGAGAACACAAAGGGTGTTGTCCAATAATGAGTAACAACCAAAAAAAAACTTTAATAACAGTGAAGTTTTAGAACCTTCATAAGAGACTCAATATTTTAATATACTTATTATCTGCTAAAATAAAGACAATCGTGTCAAATTTCTTATTTAATAATTGCCAAGAGATTGGAGTTATTGGACCATAATAATTATTTAAAACTTTTTACTTAAGTAAAACAAAATTTAAATTATAAATCACTGAAATTTTTTATCATTTGCGACTATTTATAGCACTACCATTTATTCATCAGGTTGATTTAAATGTCTACAGTCAAGGACGTTTTATATAAAAAAAATAATAGGTTGCAGTGGACTCAATAGTTTGACAAAAAAGATTAGTGGAGTAATATTAAACTTAAAACTTAGAAATACGAACTTCGACGTAACATCTTTAAATATTGTTAAATTATTCAACGTAAGGCAACATTCAATCGAAACATTTTAACATTTCTAAGGATAGCGTATCTTTGTGTGAGCAAAATAGTACATCCAAAAATAATCAATATTTTACTTCTTATCAAATTCATGTTTTCCACATCAGATCATATAAATATGTAATTCGAAGTATGTTAAGAGGACATGATGATTTGTTAAAAAAAAAAATTAAGTCTAATGAGTAAATAAATAAATTTTTGTAGGACACCAATATTATAATAACACCACATGTAATTACATTATTAAATTATGTCTATTAATGAAAGAGGTTAATTCTTTAACTTAAAGAAATATACACAATGAATGGCAAATCATAAAATACAAGAATTAAAAAAAATATAGTATTGCTGAAAGAACAGAAGCCTTTTATTTTCCTTAAACTGCACTTCAGAAATGGTTACCATACGATATTGGAAGATATAGTTTTTCCTTCGAACTTAAAGTTCTATGATAAATACGCTTCGTATTAAATGGGATACTACTTCTGTAGCGTATTCAACCCTGGGTGTTGCATATTTCATTGAAACCATTTTTAATGCACTAACGAAAATCATTGATGCTCTCAATAGGCCGAGAGTATACAATTTGCTTTAGATGTCCCCCTAGATGAAAATCCAAAAGATTTAATTCTGAGCAGAAGCTGCTATGCCAGAACGCAGAACATCTTCAGTCAAGAGTGGTAATTGAATTGTTTTCCAAAAATTGCCTTTACATACGCCTGTTAAACATTTAGAGAAAATTGTTACTGGTGCCTCGATGGAATAACAGCTTGCGGATATTCGTCCCGCCAAAGGTGGAGATTGTGTAAATTAATTTCTCCATCTCTAGTAAAACCAGTAAATAAAGCAATTAAGGGAAAATTAAAGTCATTTGCACATCTACCCAAAAGCCAATTACAGAATGCTACCCTTGGTGCAATAAGTGCTTAAGCGTTAGATGTGATACGGATACTGGTAGTATTTTAAGATTCTTCCAATAGTCATGTGATTACACATTTTTCCTCGAAGTAAATCTTCTCGTACTTTATATTCTATTAGGAACACGTTAATCCAATGCAGGAGTTCGAGTTGTGGTTGGTCTGCCACGACCCAATGTTCTAGTCTTAAACGACTGTTTCGCTTAGTCGCTTATGAATTTTTTGAAACATTTTTTTTCCAGGTCGTCATCGAATGGGAAAACGTTATCCATAAAGCAGCCTTGCCTCAGCCTTATTCCAATTTACAGCATCATACATAAAATAATGCATGTCTGCTATTTCTTAATTAGTATAATATTTCATTTTTAACAATAAAATTAAATACGAACAATCTAAACACTAAACATTAATAACAAGTAACGTTAACACTGTGACAATTAGATGGTTTTGATCACGATACATAAAATTGGTTTTGATGAAAGATGAAACCCACTTGATTTTGCTATGTATTTAAATGGAACATTGAATATTGCTTGATAAAAGTATACTTGATATTTTATTAAAATAATAATCAATCATGAATTGCTTTAGTTGCTACACAAATATGACTATAACACGAAATCAATTTTTGGACATTGGTTTATGCTATTTTCCAAAATAAATTTGATGATCTTAATGCGCTGCCGAAGTAGCGGCCCTCATGTTTGTTACACCCTATGATATCAGTATAATTAACCACAAAAACACCTAAGTAGTAACATGTGAGGTTACATGGAAAGGACTGCAAAAATTGTACATGAGATTAGATGTTGAAACCGTCGTCAGCTGGGAAGTAGAGATAGAAAGGCGATGATTTTTGTTCTTTTTAAGACTTATTTATGTCATCGTCCTGGCGGGGTTTAGGACACCATTCTAATACTCAACCAGATCATACACACACAAAGCAAAACCAATAAACCCTGCGCCATTTCCACTTGTCCCAGTAGGGTTTCATTTTTTGGTGAGGGTGCTTATTGAGTTATTTTCTTGAAGTCCATCCTATTAACAATACATTCTTTACATAAATACTGCACGTCACTTTCTGAAAAATATTTATTACTGCCTCAAAACAGGGAGTAAACAATCTTTTTTTTCCATAGGATGTAAACTGATATAGGAATCATTGGATAGTACAAACATAATGCATCTTTAATATTTTTATTATGGCAATAACTAGAAAATAGTGATTTCCGAGTTGATTATTTTAAATGATTGTCATGGTCTTCGAAGTTACTATTGATTACCATATCGCGAAGGCGTCACGTGGCTAGTCATGTAGGTAGGTACAACTTGCGGTAACGCCAGCTCCATGTTTTAGATTATATTTGCTGACATGCTGATTCCACAATGCGCATAGACGAAAATACAGAAGGCAAAACGATACCAGAACCTGTAGCTAACTAACAAAAATCTTGTCTCAGTCCACCATAATGTGTCCGGCTCGGTGTCCGGTAATCATCTCTCATTTCTTAATTTTGATGCCTTAATTTTACAATAGCAAATATGTTTATACCTAAATTTTATCTGCGTTCCGAAAAACTCCCCATTAAATGATGTATATTATAGCTAATAACCACTTTTTATTTAAAATGTGACACAAATCTGTAACATATTTTGTGAAATACCCTAAGATATAGCAATCAAATTGTTAGTAAAGTGAATCAATAGTAAGAAAACACTAGAATAATAATTAAAACATGGCATTACCTGAAAATATGTCAAAGTGCCATAACACGAAAAAGAAACGAACAAAAGAGCCATTTACTACCAAATAATCCTTACTGATATAAATTATTTATTCATTAGCATACCAAAAAGTAATGTTATTAGATCAAAATTATTCATCCTCTAAGAAAACTTAAGATCCATCTTCCTAGGAATAATATCACTAGCATCTGCATATATAAAGTGTCTATACTAGTGGCATATCACTTATAAATACATACAAAGAAAAGAAAGGGACCCATTATTGAACCTTGAGATACTCTCATATTTTTTTCAGGCGCATTTTATTTGTAAGTTCTTGTTGCGTTCTATCTTGCAAGTAGACCATAATTTCCTACTTTGAACGTTCCTGTAGCATACCACAGTTTAATTTTTGTAACAATAATGTATGGGTTATGCAGTTATAAATAAATAAATACACCACATGTAATTACGACTCCCTTTATCCCAGAAGGTTCTAGAAGAGCCTTGTGCGGGAGGGGGCTACACATTTAAAGACAAAGGACACACATCCAATATCCGTGTATAATGGAAAAATCCCTCTCACAGTATTTTCCATTGCCACGACAGGGAATCAAACCCGAGACTTTTGGGTGAGAGGCAGGTACGCTACCATCTCGACCATCAGTCATATTAAAGAAATTAAATACATTATAGTTAGTTACAGGCATTTATTAAATTAAAGAATGTTTTAACAGGATATTGTAATTACAGACGTAAATAATAGCAAAGGGCAATATATAGATAACAAAAATTAAACATTGACTTGGAGAGATACCAGTTTCAGAAAATTCATGATCTTTTTCAGGAACATTATTAAATATGAAAGCTATTAAATATTTAAAAAATTGCATTATGGTACTGTATAACATTTAGGTTCTTATCTTTTACTAAAAATGTATCAAAGGAAATATCTTCTATATCAAACAAATTATATCATAGTCAAAGGACAGGTCTATTTTCATAAGAGATGTTTATGAATGGGTAAACTCGGGCAAGTAGATTATTACTACGTTCATTTCACTTGCTACTAATATTTTTTTCAGTTTTTGATAACGTATTATAAATAATCGTATAAATATTTTTTTCTACTACCGATCTTAAAGTACTAACTTTCCGCACGCTGTAGAGTGCGTAAAGTTAAACTTTACGCACTAGTGCGTAAAGAGTTTTTACCTTACGCACTAGTGCGTGAAAAAGTAACATACTAAACAGTTGCATAGGTACTATCGCGGCCGAAAAAAAGTAATCGATTTTTTATCAAGTAGTATGTTTTTTCGAAAAATTTTCCTTTGTAAATGGGAGTTTTTACATCAGTTATGTCAATTAAATTATTTTGACAGGAAATCATTGGTGGGGTCGTATTTATTAAAAAAAAAACTAATGAGAAATAAGTTAATATTTTTTTATTATAAAAAACAATTAATTAGTATGGTTTTAAGAGAAGCAGAAAAAGGCTACATCATCGCCAAACTTGGAGAATGATGGTCTTAACAACGCATAGCAAGTGAAATTAATTGCAGCAAAAGCACGATTCAAATCCTAAACTAAAAGACAGAATAACTTCCGCTATTATCTGTTTTGTGCAAATATTCTTCATCAAACTTATGACCCCAGGGACAACTCGCAGTTGACCATTGTAGCAGGACTGAGATATCTTTTCGTCGGAGAAGACCACTCGCCCCCAGTACGATCGTTTTCGTTAATAAAAGTATTTGCAAACTGAATTCTTGCCTCTTTATTAACATCTGTTAGTCGGGGCATTTTAGCACTGGCACAGTTAAATAGACCTTGCTCTCGCAACCGTTATCTTGCTGTCCTAACAGACGCTGGGAAGTTGGTTTGCTCTTTGGCTTCAATAGAATTAGAAAATAGGTTTAAATTCACATAGTTAACCAGGGTATTGTCGTTTTCTAGAGTACTCTTTCCAGAACCCACTGCCCTGCTCAGATCATGAGTTTCTATCCACTTTTTGTTTAGTTTTTGAATCGTGCTTTTGCTGCAATTAATTTCACTTGCTATGCGTTGTTGAGACCACCCTCCTCCAAGTTTGGCGATGATGTAGCATTTTTCTTCTTCACTCAAACATGATAAGGCATGATTAAGTAATAAAAAATTTATTTTTGCTTAATACGACAATGACGTTGACACTAATAAAAAAAATATTGAGATTGATGCGATACTGAACAGAACCATAGTTACAACGGGAAAATCAGTCGATTACTTTTTTTCGGCCGCGATAGTACCTATAATAATCATATCTTATTTTAAAAACGTTAAATGTGGTTATTTAATTTTATGTAGTCCAGTTATTTAATATCACGGTATTATTATAAAACATACCACCTAATTTTCAGTATTCTTTAACAATAATGATTGAATTTTGAAGTTTCATTTATATTCTTGGCATTGACATTAGACCACGGTGTAAGACAATTAGGTGGTGAAACGCCTCAATGTATCGTATGGTTAGAATGTCTCCAAACGGTTAACGCATCGTAAGACAAAGAGAGAGAGTGTGTGGCCGCGAGGGCACCGCGGGCTAAGCCCCGCATCGTCCCTAGTTAATTTCCACTTCATTTTACCAGGTCGAAAAATATACCGTTCGATGCAGAAAAATATGTAGAACACGATTGTTGAAAAATTATGTGTCTAAATTGTCGGCTACTGTGCAAAAAAAAATAAAAACCATAAATGAAATTGGACGCCGGCACGTTTAACTCGAAACGCTGCTAAAACCGTTCGAGTTATGAAAAAAAATAACATAAACAATTTTACAGAGAACTAAATTTCCTATAAAAAAGTCAGTGGTGGCATTAGTCTATCTTTAATAGTTTTGGTGTGAGGGCGCCTCAAATTCGCGCGCTGATCTTTTGTTAAATTAAACTTATCGTTTTCCAGCGCACAACTTTCAGCTTCCCTCACGCCCACGGTGTATTCGTCTTACACCGTGCTCACGCCTAAAATATTTAAGATAGACATATGCCGTCACTGACTTTTTTATAGGAAATTTAGTTCTCTATAAAATTGTTTATGTTAATTTTTTTCATAACTCGAACGGTTTTAGCAGCGTTTCGAGTTAAACGTGCCGGCGTCCAATTTCATTTTTGGTTTTTATTTTTTTTTGCACAGTAGCCGACAATTTAGACACATAATTTTTTAATAGTCGTATTCTACATATTTTTCTGCATCGAATGGTATATTTTTCGACCTGGTAAAATGAAGTGGAAATTAACTAGGGGCGATACGGGCCGCAGCCCGCGCGGCCCTGGTGGCCACACACTCTCTCTCTTTGTCTTACGATTTCGCGTCTCGTTAACAGTTTGGAGACATTCTAATTGAGGCGTTTCATCACCTAATTATCTTACACCATGCATTAGACTAAGAAATAATAGACATTGATTAATTTCACTCGTTTAAAATTAAGTGGGCTATAAGTATTGTGATTTTTAAATGACATACGAAGTTTTGACGTAATAGGTATGTTTTGACGTTTCACATTATTATTAGAGAATTTAGATGCATTTCGGTAGTAGAAAAAATATTGTATGCAATTCGTGCGAAATATGAGCTTTTTTCACTTATGGGATTGTCGTATTCGCCTACGGCTCATGCGACAAAATTCCCATTCGTGAAAAAATCTCACCTTACGCACTTGTTGCATAAATAACTATTTTCTACTCAAAAAGTAATACTTTGTTGCACTAGTGCAAAAAGTAGTTTTGTTGCTAGGCAACGAAAACTTATTCATAGTTATTTATGGATGGCGTTGAACATTGACAATTTATCTAGTTGTCAGTTTGACTTTGACATTTGAATATTAATGTTAATGTAATATTCTGTTCAATAAAATTTAAAAAAAATCTATATAATTCGATTGTAGAAAAAATGTTGTGTGTAACACTTGCAAAAAGTATATTTGTTGCACTCGGCATGATTGCAGCTCTCGCTTCGCTCGTTCTGCAAACTTCATGCCTCATGCAACAAATATACACTTTTTGCACTAGTTACACAAATAACTATATTACAACATCATTGTTTTACGATAAAAGTTGGAATGTTGGAAATTTAGAATAGGATGATAAAGAAGACGTTTTAACCTATATACCTTTAAAAGTAAAAAACAAACTATACCAAAAATTACAATTCATTGACACCATCTACCCATAGGTACGGGGTGTCCAGAAATTGACGTCTGTGTTTTAGGGATTTGATTTAGAAGGTTAAAACAGAGATTATAAAGACTCTAGATAGTTACCGTCAATGTATTTACTGGACGCGGCAAAAATGGATGCAGAACTCAAGTAATTTGGAAGCAGGCCACCGAAACTTAGATTGGCGCAGATGATGTTCGTTCATAATGAGCGTAACACATTATGTATGAATATCATCGGTACCAGTCTAAGTTTCGGTGGCCTGCTTTCAAATTACTTGAGTTCTGCATCCATTTTTGCCGCGTCCAGTAAATACATTGACGGTAACTATCTAGAGTCTTTATAATCTCTGGTTAAAACAACAACTAGCATTAAGAGTGGAAATTTTTCCGATTGCCCTTTATTGTTATCCAGTTGATTGATAAAATTGTAATTAATACGTTTGGCACGCTCGCTCCAATTATTTGTGCAACATAATAATTCAATTAGATGACTTCACATTTTACCTTACCGACTTAATTCAGCCATAGCATGGTCTCCTAGATCAGCGCATCTGATTCCATTGGATTTCTTTTTCTGGGGCGTTTTGCAAGAACACGTTTACCAACCAGCAAACGCAGAGTGTCACTGTTTCGTAACGTTAGGTCACAAATAAGTAACTCATATTTCAAAATGTGAAACATATTCGTAATTATGGCAATATATCTGTGCCTGAAAGATTTGTTTTGAAATTGTTAAATATGGTAAGTACACAATATTTTTGTCGGGTTTGAAAAAATTCGAAACTGTTACCTAACACATCTTAAACGTAAATGTTTCGTAACTTACAAAACGCCATACTTTCAATGGTTAAAAGTTTGAGAATATTACTCAATTTTTGATGCGGTATTCCTGCAGTAGCTATGAAACAATTACGAAATTATTGAAAAAATTAATTTTCAGTTGTGAAGTGTTGAAAAATTTACATAATTAGTAACACGTTACATTTTCGCTATACATTTTCAAACAAATACGTTGTTTCTATAGGCTAGAATTATTTCTGAGAGAGATATAAAATTCAAACGACCAATAGAATTCCGGGACGCTGCGCCGCGCCAGCGCGAAGAACTGTTTCCGGCTTCAGCACAAGTTGGTCTGAATGTTAACTAATTGTGTACTTACATGTGTGGTGTAAACAAAAGTGGTCTGGCTTTGTGCAAAAGTACTATTTATTGTGAAAAATAATTACATAATATATACACTTATACACGTTTAGAATAACACTTATAGACTTAAAATTAGAAAAGGTTTTAATTGTATGTATGTACTGTAAAAAGCGTTAATTTGCTAGGCAAGATAATCATGGCGTGCGCACATTAACAGCGTGGGTAGCGGATTTACTAGTACCTATAGATCGAATAAAATACACGCTTTTCTTAAAATTTCGTGCTCTTTTAAATGGGTTAACTATAAACAATAATAAAAAATATGTACAAAACTTTACTACTGACTATAATAATGTACTTTACTTGAACAGTAGGTATTTATTTGCAAAATTGAATTGTTAAGTATTTTTTAATACCTACTGACCCTACTGTGGGTTTAACTAACATTTTTGCTAAGTAATATATTATTTTGTATTTCTTTTTGAGGTTATTCCCCGATATGCAAGAAACGTATGTTTTTATACTTCAAATCACGAGAGATGACCGTTACGTCACAAATTAATTTCTAATTTTCAACGTACGCTTCAAGCGTTCTTTGTTTACAAAATAGTAAAACGAGAGAGACAGGGAAAGGGAGTCCATTATATGTGACTGTTAATATCTCCGACTGACGTTGTTGATAACTAACGCAGTACTGATTTGATTCTTACGAATTATAATGATGATGTAACGGTCTTCTTTCGTGATTTGAACTATATTTTAAATTGCTTCAATCAAAAAGGAATGAACTTTAGAGATTAACGTTAAAGTGACTAAAAACATTACTCTTAATTTCTTTATAAACTACTAGTTTGCTGTAATTAATGAATAAAATTGTTTTGATATAAAGGGTGCTTCCTAAATAACAAAATATTTAAAGAAGTATGTAATTCTTCGGGTGATTTGAAGTGAAGAAAAGTTCATATGAACATATTATGTTCTAAAGACTTTTGTTTCTGAGATAAGCGGGCGTTGAATATTTTATTTCATTTCTGATTTTATCTGATTTTCCACAATTTGTAACATATGAAACTGAATTTTATGGGTCGCCCTGTTCTTAAAGTAGCCATTTATCTTACCAATTGTCCTTTTTCAATATTTCACTTCGGTTTGTAATTGGCCAAAATATGAACTTTGTTGAAATTATTTAAAATTTTTTAAATCATTTCTAAACATGATCGTTTTGAACTTTTGATGTTCACTGCATATCTCTACCGATCCACATTATGAGGTGAACAATATACTTTGTTTATTTAAATTTCATTACAAATTCCAAATATATAAAAACACCATAAAATCACCGACAAAGTTGTCTTTGTTGCTGTTATATTCCTTATGTACTTCAAACAATAAATTGTCCAAAGAAACTTCACAAAATAGCCGCTAATAAAGATGGCGCGTTTGGTGAGCTAGCTTGTGGTATAAAAAATATGGGTTCCACATACTTCCGACACAGGTGCTTCCGAGCAAAGTTAATTGAAGTGGTTCGATAAAAGCTAGTGAACCAATTAAAAAAAACAAGATCAACCTGACCTATCTTATTTTGTTTTCAGTTGGGATAGGTCGTTGTTAATTCTAAAAATGCGTATTTCAATTTATTTCATTTTCTCAAAAACTACCGCGTATATTTCTTTTATTTTTTTTATATGGATTTACCATTCCTTAAAAAGAAATAAATAAGTTGGAGTTCACACTGTACAGGGATATCACAATAGAATTTACCCCCCTATAACTT